>JABAJZ010013804.1:0-16741 GCA_018857265.1 Termitomyces sp. T32_za158 | reverse complement strand
AACAAGTCAACATACGCAGTCAACAGTGTCGATTCGGTGAACAGCTGGTGACCTTGCGCATTGAGCACTGATATCAATGTGGACCATCCGGCAAAGAAGAAAAGAATATGCCAACAACGGAACAACGTTGTAGCCAAAAGAGTCTGCATCCAGGACGCCCCAGGACGCTCCCGTGGTGCGAAACTGCATGTCCGTGGAGTATTTTAAGACTTCGTATACCCAAATCTCGGAGGAAGTACTTACGGTTCAGGTACAAGAAAGCCTCTGTGAGAGATGTGTGTCTCTATTCGCTGAGGAACGGTGATCAGCAAGCAACCAATGACCCAACGATACAAGGGGACACATACCGGTAAGGTTGGGGGTGGAGAATTTTCAGCCATCTGAGAGTAGTTAACGGAACCAGAATATCACAAATGCAAGAATGTAAGTCGATTTCCTCTGTTCGAGCTAAGCCTTGAGGCACCCTTCCTAGTAAGATCGAGAGAAACAAAGTCGTCGCTCGAGGGCTGTTAATCGTTGTGTTGGCCACGACATCAGATTGTTACATATCTGTATGTTATGTACACTCGTGTCCATTTGTGAGCATGAAGCCGGCGTCGGCGGAATGATGGTTGTTCCGGAGAGAACTTTTGGATGGATTGATGATAAACGACTATGTACAATAATATATGAAACCGATTTGAAGCATGCGGAAAGGGCAACTTCAAGAGGATATGTACCGCGTTGATTTTGATTCGTAGAGGTAGAAACCAAGTCATGCATCATGGGGAAAAGGTATGTTGTATTCGTGAGTTAGAAGTCCGCAGGTTCCCAGGGACGTGAGATTTTTGCACGCCATGGTCAGTCCGAAACTGTTCCTTTTCTTTCTTCTTCCCGGAATCCTTCAAATTATCGTTCTCTCGACTTTCTTAGCTCCAAAGTTCCTCTATAATGGCCTCTAAACCATTCTGACGGCTTATACTTGTCATGAATACTTGTCTGTCTATTCTTATCAAAAGCAGCAGCACTCCTGGTCTGATGCACTTCTATATTGTTGAGCGCTGATCGGGCTCCAGTCATCTGCCTAACTCTCCTTTACATCTGTTCTGTTCCTCGGCGAAGGTCTATCTACGGCGTTGATGGCCATGCCAGTACTTCCACGACGCATCTTAGGTACTATTTAAGCATCGTCGTGGTGCGAAGTGTCATACATTTACTGCTGCATAATATACCCTTCTGATTCTACACCCTCCTCCTGCTTAAGCATACCCTTTAAAGTTATCGGTTCTTTCCTAGTGTCCAATCGATAGGTTCTTCCTATGATTCCTACAGTACGACGGTATTGGTCTTCTTCATCTCCTGAAATGATCCCATATCCCCAAATCTGGCGATGCAGGCTAACCATCATGTTCTAGGTGCTCTTACTCTTTTATCTCTGGATAACATAAAACTACCGCCCAGTGCCTGTCTATGCATCTTCAAGGGCTACTGTATAGTTAACTGCACTTCGAAGTCTGGTACCGTTGTCCCTCTATGTCAATCTTCCTAACTATCCTGCAGTTTACCATGGCTGGCGTAAAATCAGCGTCTTGGTTTTGCCTGTGCGTTAACTATGTACCTTTCCCCGTAATAGCTACAACAGGGCTCCACTCCGAGTTTATATCTGGTCCTGGATTCATCGTCTTTCTGACTTGATTTTTTTGTCGTCACTCAGTTTTCACCCATGCATACGATAAGTTCATTGACGTTACAAGCTACTTGTTCCAAATGTCCCTGCAGGTTGTTGCAGTGCCTTCATGGGGAGAGACTAATTTCATTTCCTCCCGTTCACATTGTTCAGTTTTATTTATATTCATGGCGGCTTAGGCACCTCGATGCTCGTATTCTGTGCAATGTTCCTTCAGTCCATCTTATCTCTGTACTAAATGATACATTTTACACGACCACTAGGGCTTTTCCTGCGCAGCACGAAGTCTGATGGCATTTGATCGAAAGAAACCTCTGGAACCTGCCACAGAAGATGATTCTTCTTGAGGCAAAAGCGGGGTCAACCGCCTGTTCCTGGCATACTCCAATCAAAATATTCGTGTGACATTCAACTTGTAAGTTATGTGCCATTATACATGCCACTGTATCTTCGACATCTTACATTATCGATAGCTTTCACAAGAGCCCTCCTGCTCGGTCCGATCAGATACGCATTGCAGTACAGTCCAGAATCGCTGCAGATTTTAATTCCCGGTATATGGTGGTCTGCGCTTAGTTTCCGCTACTTTTGAAAAGTTAAAATAAAACCTGATAACTTAGATATCCAATTAGCCGACTTACCACTCATGACGTTTTCACAGTGCGGTGAAAACAGCTCTCGCCTGCACTACCTTTTAACATCGCAAGGTTGCTGGATGTGAACGGCAAAAAAAAAAACTATGTGGGTTCGGGCCCCAACCCCGGTTTCAGGAAAAAGAAGTCTCTTTCTGTCACGGAGATATGAGGTATATGGTGGGACAATCCTGCAGACTGCGAATCCGAAGGTTGATCGCAGGAATCTTGGCCCCCATGTACATATTGAGTGCCAGATAATATCATCGCGCACGGCGTCCGCTCCAGGGTAAAGTAGAGCAAATTTACTATACTTGTCAATACTTAATTACGAGATGAATGAATATGGATATTGATCATCACCTCGAAATGGTCGACAGGAGGAGCATGATATCATTAGTCGTGACTGTGGCACCCGTATTCTTTGGTCTCAACTGCGCCAAACGGAGGATGCAACTGGATGGTTGACATTAAGTTATGAATACGGATAAGGTATGGGACAGGGTACAGATACGATATGGTACATTGTCTTTTGTAAAATGTCCTTGAGAAGTTAGGGTAACAGATAAAAAAACGAACGGATGATGATAAATAGTTCCAACTCTCGACACTAAGTGGCACTGCCCGAGGCCCAGATCCATTGAGGCATGGCCATTTTGGAAGAACGCTCGCTTCCGACGCTATCTCCACTTGCTTTCCGCTAAACCGATTACGACTCAGGTGAGGCTCTCTTCTTCTGCATACGTCGCCATCCAGGGGTATTTCCGCCAGCCTCGGCCTCGCGCTTCCAACCGGGAGTGTACCTGCCTGCCTCTGCCTCACGTTTCCAACCAGGAGTATATCTATCGGCCTCCGCCTCGCGTTTCCAACCAGGAGTGTATCTGTCGGCTTCTGCCTCACGTTTCCAACCAGGAGTGTATCTGTCGGCTTCTGCCTCACGTTTCCAACCAGGAGTGTATCTGTCGGCCTCCGCCTCGCGTTTCCAACCAGGAGTGTATCTATCGGCTTCGGGCTCGCGTTTCCAACCCGGGGAGCCCGCTTCAGTCTCGTGTCTCCATCCAGGAGGACCCGTCTGAGGTTCCCGTCTCCATTCAGGCGTATTCCCACCTGGCTGTGCTTCACGCTTCAATTCAGGAGAACCTGTATTAGATTACGTTCATATTCACAAAGAAAGATCACATACTGCTGCCACTTCACGCGCCTCTTCAACATGACGCGCAATCATCTCATGATTTGCGTTCTGAATAAATATTGTAGTTCAAAAAAACTAGATCTGTCACCGATAAAAAAAGCAGACTTACGACGGTATTTGCGACAATTAAAGGAAAGACCGAGGACGCAACAAGGAAGAAGTCTAGCACGCGCATGTTGTTAAACGAGGAATATTTGTTGTCAAATACGCGGTGGAGCCAAGGCTTTATATCAGACCGTGCCGTGTTTGTCCCAAACCAGAAGTGTGCGAGTTTCCGCCGGGGCCCCCATCTCCCCCTGTTCCTAAAATTTAAAATGTTGCGTGCCTGACACTGCCTTACAGAGCCTCCATTTGCCGACAATTCTTAACTCGGTTTCAATCGGGTCTTTGCGAAATTACTCCAGGGTCGGCGTGCCGTCCGCTCGGAGGACATACAAGAGTGGACATATGAGCCGTAACGCGTATGGATTTAGCCATTCGGAGCATCAGCATGAAAGTTAAAAACTTGTTTGCTTATCATTTATCAAAGGCTTCCACTGGTCCACACAGGCAGTGGGTCCTGGCAAATGTCTCGATTGTAACCAGATAAGCGCGATTTCTTAAAGTTTCTCGGAAACGAAGTGATATCTACATGGTGCATACAGGTTTGAAAGCTGAGACGTTACCTTGAGTGATTTTCGCGAGCTCGACGAGTATCCGCCCCCAAAATGTTCCATATACCCGACCAAGGAAGATTTGACCCTAATCTGACAGGAAGTCCAGCAGACAGCCGGTAATGATCCGTTCTCAATCCATAGTTCGTACAGATATCAGAAGGACATTCGATCCATACATGATTGACAGAGTCCAGATACGCATTGTCCACCCCAAAATCGGCGTATGTGCAGAAAGGTTTCATGGCGGCAGAGCTTTGAGCTAATGTTGACACTTCAGACAACGAAAGCAACGGAAGCTTGAACAGAGGTTCTCAAACAACTTGGCCTGTGGGTCCCAATCTTGAGCGGAAAGCCTGTGTCAAGCTCATGATCCACACGCATCGTATGTTCACTCTTGCGGTATCTGGGTTTACACAAAGGAAATTGAGACCTAGCGTCGTGCTACTTACTTTCCTCTCAGCTGAAGAGGTTTTATCAGCCCGCACCTTTCCTTGGAGCAATGCAATGAGTGTGTACTTCGCACGGTTGCGTCGGGAGTCGAGAAGCGGGATCGGCCAAGTAGAAGCCCAAAGACAGTTCGTAATAACCATTTCTAAACGATGATATGCACCCTTTTCGGTCTCAACTGTCACGAATCCATAAGAAATATTGGTGATGTATGCCGGATTTGAGTATCGCCGCTTTTTTTCCTTCCGGTACTCTCCTCGCGAGACCTGAGGCCTGAGAGGTGACACATACGCCCTCTCAGGAATGGTTCCAAGCTCGAGGACATCCCGAATCACGAAGCCTCTCCAGCCAAGATGCCGAGGGAACGAAGGTGTGAACAATTGTCATTCGCATGCGGCGAGAAGGCATTAAGTACAACGTAAAAACGGTTTCGAATATCGTTAGAACACCACCTTTAAAGGAGAGTACACTGCTCGAGAAAGGGACGTATCAAACTTACGTTCGGATGGAACACTGATACAACAAATTCTCAACCGCTTTAAAGTCACGGAGCCTCTTATTCGGCAGGTCCGATCATGGTGATCGGCGGCGGCGGCGGCGGAGGCAGTCCGAGGAAGAGTTGACAAGAGGCTTCGGGAAAGCACAAATGTCAAACGAGCCCTATTGAGTGTTCGTGACAAGACGGAAAACCTTCTACAATTGCAGGTTAGAATATGTCTTTTGGCTGAACAGGAAGTCCTGTACTTGCGGCGAACAGGTTAATGTTGTTATATAACACGGCGACGCGGTTTTGGCTCTTAGTTCACCTGGAGTTGATGATCGATGCGCATATCAACAAACCGTGTGAGTGTGATGCCTTTGTGTCCCACTTTCTCACAGAGCTGCAAGGTGCAAGTTGAAATCGCTCAAGAATCGACTAAACGATGGCAGTAAAGACCTACCGTTGGATATCTCTCTGGTTTCTGCTGACCATTCCTGTGATCACATGGGATGCCGGATACTGCTTCAATCGGTGTGTCAAAGTTTTGGCATGCAGCGTCATGGGTGATTGTTAATTCGCCTTACGTGTAACAGCCCGAGGTCAATGAAGGTGAGCTCGGCGGCATCAACCAGACAGAGTTAGTATCTGAGAGATGGAATTAGGGAGGTGACCTTCATTGGTTATGGAAACCATATGCGATATACCAGAATGTGTGTTGTCTTCTATGTCATGGTAATATGTGCTGAAATTGTCCTCTCTACCAATAGATTGATTATGTGAGGACTCATGATAGACGCGTTACCTTTGGAATCTGAGCAAATGCTGGCAGATGTACGGTTGGCCGGCTTTGGAAGCCAACAACGGCTTTACCAATGCTCAATGTAAGTGCTACTCTTCCCTGTGTACCCGTCGTATTTTGACTTGTTTCAGCTCTCCTGAACATGGTTGAAACCGTCCTTAATATCATATACCTTTACCTCGCACATGTCGCAGCCTGGCCACCGGCGAACTTGGTTGCTTTCGCTTCTGCGTCCATGACTTTGTCGAAGACCATTCTCTACTGGGCTCAAGAGTACTATTGTGGATTCTGCAGCATTGGCCATAACACAACATATGATTTAATTATCTATTGGATCATTCCCAACGGGTGTGTACCAAAAGCCGTTTTTCGCGAGTTGTGTTACAAGTTTCCGAATTTTAGGCTCTGGATCGTTGTTCCTACCTTCATCGTTCTTCAACTGGGACGGGACCTTGTCCAATCTCTGAATTATGCGTCAAAGGCTTCGGCCAACGCCAAGCTAATCGCCAAAAAGAGATAAATGATTTTCCGCCCGTACTATGTATGTACATATGACATGTGACAACTTTGACTTATCGCCGCGAGTATGTACCTGTCGACGTACATGTATCCCAAGTCTTTCCCAAGTCTTCCAAGTAATTGTCGCGTCAGAGCCAAGCTCAAGAGCTGGAGCCGTCCGCAAGATGTCTGAGTATACTCGCATTGTCTGATCTGCATCATCTGCTTTCTCAGGGCACTCCGAGTCTTTTGTTCTTCCTTCTTCTCGTGATGAAAAAGATCCTCGTGATCTTCGGATGGGATCAATGCCTGTGAATACATACACAAGGAATAGCTGAACGTCATGGACTTCGATTCAGGCCAAGTAATTTCTCGTGTAAATCAAATCTTCTATTGGATATTTGGTGCGGTAGGCACGGTCGCATCTGACGTAGTCGTTCTACAGAGAATGTGCAGGTGCTTCCCATTGTCGTTCACACAAGAAACTACAATCTTACGAGATTGACAGGATGGATGATGGTATCGCTCTCGAGTTGCGAAGGCTTGCGCGGACACTCTCCGATATCCTCATTTATATTAGCTTACCCCTCATTAATATGGGCTGGCGAATATCCCAAAGTAGCAAAATCTTAGTCGACACTTGGAAGAGCTTCAGTGAAGCAAAGAACCTTGAGGATTTGGTTATACGGGATGTCCAGCAGATCGATGTCAAGTCACACTCGCAATGTTGTCGTTGTTAGATCAAGTCACAGCATCCCCACCTCCAGGCCATCTGCTCTGAGTCCGAGTTCAATGATTCGAAGTGATAGATAAGTGATAGATATACGGCGAGAAAAGCAAGCACCTTCAAACACCCCGACTCACACATAACCGCGACACAACCCCGGCCCCGCCCCACACGAACACATCTTCCGTCCCTTCGGAATCGGAATCGCACTAGCACTAGCACTAGCACTCTTGTAATTCCCTTTGCCTCCCCTCCTTCTCTCCCTAAACTGTTTCGTTGCTATCGGATCGTAGTCGAACGAGAATTCAGTGCCTGCGGGTATATCCTTCGTCGCTGCAAAGGCAATGTACGGCATATTCATCTGCGCAGGGGTATTCATCCGGTTGTTAAAAATGAAAGGACAACATGATGCATGAATGATGATGAGACTAACGTCGGGAATGGTATCATACACCACGAGAAAGACGATCAAATTCGGGTCACAGGAGTGGCTGTCGCAAAAAAAAATGTCAGGTCAAGTTAAGGAACTGGAATGAAGAGATAAGCTTACTTTAAAAATCTCGTCCAATTACCTGCCAGCGAAAATCAACATATACATTGAGCCGTGACCAAAACCACAAACTACGACATACCATGTGCACTAGCGTCAACAGTATACAAGTCCGGGGGATCATCCGCGTCCGGATACTCCCCCTCTCTCCCATCAACGTCAAAAAGATACGCCTTGTCCTCCTCCGCCAAAGTACGCGCCACACCCCGGCGTCTGTCAAAATCAAAACGCATAAATCAGTTAAGCGGGGCGAATGGAAATAAGGCATACATCAAAAGTCTAGAATGAGCAGATCACCGCAGGGAAGGAGTCAACATACCAAAAAGAAGTAAGGAAGGAAGGAACTTGTACCCTGTGTATATACCCAAAACCTTTCCCCTCTCGACATACACAGGAGACCGCACGCCCCAGCCTCGGTCTGGGGTTTTGAACACCTCGATAGGGACGTCGCGCGGCTGCTGCGCGACGCGGTTCGGGCACTTATGCGGATCACAGCTGCATTGCTATATGTATATGTAAACCACATCAACTCAGCGTGATAAATCATGAAGCGAAAAAACGAACGACGTACACTATTGCATTCGATCACCTCGACCCCGCGCGGCACATCCAGATTGAGGAGACGCTGGCGCAGCGCGGGTGTCAGCTCGTAACAACTCGCTCATCATCGAGAGAGAAAGGGAGGAGGGACATACGTCTCGAGTATACGCGAGCGCCTTCTCGCCGTTTATATAGAGCTCCGACAGCTCCTGGCAGGTACATTGCACGCTACACCTCTCCTTCTTCGACGGCCTGCATTCACACCGCACAAAAACTTCCTTGTCCGTGATTATCGGTACATTGCTCGAGCTAAGAATAATAATAAGTTGACAAGTTCAGCCAAAGGAGTCACTACATCGAGTGAGCCCCAGGTCGACGACGTACTACTGATACCCAGCCTCGATATACCTAAACTCCTCCACAAGCGGCGGAATCGCTTCATCGTCGACATCATTCATAATCCTGACGGCTGCCGCGCGGGCCCGTCGAGTCACCGCAGACCATTGTCTCTCCAGCTCTTTGCGTCTACGAACGCGACACGAATTAATCAAGAACTGATGTGAAGTGCACATCAACCGGGGCCTTACCGGACGAAGCTCTGGTTCCATTCACGTTCACGTTCACGGACACGGGGCCGTTTGTGTGCTCGAGCACTTTGTGGCTCTTCAACCACATGCGAGGACGAAGATGATGCAGTGCGTTTCTTGCCTTTGTAGTTGGAGATTAGGGAGCGAGAAGGGGGGGAGTCTACGTCGGCCGGCAAAGACGCTCGTTTCTTCCCTTTGACTTTGTAACACGGTGTCATAAGCGAGGTTGATTGTGAGGATGATGGAACTTGCGACGTAGACGCTGTAGCTGAGCGTTGTGAGAGTTTCTCCGACGTCCCTGCTGCTGGGGAGTAAGACAGTCTAGTGCAGGAAAGCGGTTTAGAAGACGACGCTTTGCTCTTCTTCTTCTTGTCATGTTTCGTGACCCTCCTGCCCTCCTCAACACCCTCGACTCCACTTTGATCAGCGTCATTCTCATTCTCATCGGCCAAGGCTAACGCCATATTCCGCCTTGTCCATTCTTCCATGTTCACATGATGCTGGGCGGCATGCCGCTTGAGCTTTTCCTCGACGGCGTGCTGTCGGTACTGAGTCTGGATGAGGTGCACATCGATGTTAGCGAGAACGGACACGTCAATGTCAGTCGACTCTGCCGCGAGCTTTTTCCGCCGCTCGGCTTCCTTGCGAGTCCATACTTTGATGTCGTCCGCATGCAGGAGCTCATTTGTCCACGTTACGTTCGTCCCGTCTGCACGCGTCCAATTTTTCCACTGAGCCTATTGAGTCGAGTTGAAACTACTTTTGCTAGTAAACAGAATGATATTACGTGCCTCATAGCTTGGTCAAACAGTCAGCAACGAACGACCACAGGAGCACGCGACGCAACGTACCGTATATCAGGTTTTCTACCCCATCCATTCATGGCTACCTCTTCGCCGATGATCTCGACATCCCATTTGCCGTCCGCATCCCCGCCTTCTGCATCTCCAAAATCCTCAGGTTCTGAGGACGACGGAATCCACATGTTCCCATGGTCCGTAGCTTCACGTTCGGACATCCGATCGTTCGAATGTTCGGCGGCCCCCTCGCTACCACTATTGAAAGGCCTAGACAGCGTGAGGACCTTGAAAATGGAAAGTAAAAAGAGGTTCACAGGATATCGACTTGGAGCCGATTAGGTTTAGAGTTCTTATCATCTAATTATGATTAGATCCTGAAATACTCAATTGCAATGATGCAGTGGCATCTCTCCTTACCTTTGAGCTGTCGAGACAGATTCGTGACGTCTACCTTGTTTGGACCAGCGCTTGATCGATTGATCGGGTTACTATCTTGACCATGAGCACCCACCATACCATATTCAACATCCCTGAGCTTCTTTCTATTATTCTTGGACATCTAACGAAGAAATCAGCAGCAACGAATATGCAAGTTTGCAAATTATGGGCTGCAGTGGGAAAACCACTTGTGTGGCGATCTCTAGATTCACATGGTGATCTTCATATCCTTTTGCGAACGCTCGCGCCATGGGATTTGACATCACCGTTTGTCGTGAGTAACTCGACGTCGTCTATCAATTCTTAAATCTGACCTTTACCGCAAGATTCCGATCTCTTCCCTGGACTGGCCTCATTTCCTCGACTGTTCAAGTCATGTCCGTCACCTGCTGGTGTATGGGAAGATCTACAATTCCTCTGATCTCACTGTGTCCTCTGTACTACAATATATTTTTGGAGCGCACTCCGCCGCCGCCGTATTCCCGAATCTAAAAACGCTTTATTGCCGCAATGTCGATTTCGGCCTACTCCAGGCATCAATGAATCTACTACATCAAGGAGTCGCAAATTTGTCTGTCCAGTACCCACAGATTCGTCCGCATTCCCAACTTTTGATCCCTATTCAACGATTCTTTGGTCTGGTCTCTCTCGGGATTGGAAGCTACATATTAAGGGATAATTTGACAGTTTTATCTGCCATGAATGTGCTTCCATGTCTTGCGATTGTTGTTCTATATCGTTATACGGTGTCGTATCCGGTCCTTGAGGTGCTATCGAGGTTTCCAGCACTCAAAGTCATCCGAACGGAAATCAGTCCGCTCGTGGTTTCAACCCGTAGAGGTCACTATCCTCCGACTTGTACATTCGAAGATGGTTCTTTCCAGAAGCTTACTGCCTTGACCGTCTCAGGATGCTCACACCAAGTGTCTGAGATCATAGATGACAAAAACTTTCCCTCCTACATCGAAAGCCTGACCATTGAACGTCTGGAATGTGTGGAAGATCCCTCCCATTCACCTGACTATGCAAAGATTGTGGCGAAAGTACCAAGGGTGACAAAGTTCGAGCTCCGCGAAATTATGCGAGGTGTGTCGTCTCCTTTCGCCTCACTGCGGCCGTTCCTCTCCTACAATCTCACTGAACTGAGAATGGAGACCTGCCTGGCACTGACTTATAGTACTGCGGAGATAGGAGAACTCGTACACGCTCTACCAATCATCGAAGTGCTCTCTCTTAATCCTCGTCATGCATATCCAGTTCGTCTATTCGGGACTTTCACGTTCAACCATCTCCAACTTTTTGCTCGCCATTGTCCGAAGCTGACTCATTTGGGGATTATGTTGAATACGTCCTATCCGTGCGATGCACCGCGGGACGGTGCAGTTCCATTTTCGGTTCTCAAAGAACTGGAACTTGGAGTGTCATTCTGGAGTTTGAAACTTTCGGATGGTGCAGCATCTTTGCTGGCACAGGTCCTTCCGAACAATTGTAAATTGACATTTGAGCTTCCTATCTTCGATTCGCCTTTTGATCCCGTGCTCTCAGAATTCTTGACGGACTTTGTCCGGAACAGAACTGTAAGATTTCTTCGTAACTTTGAGATTCGTCATATTGACAGATTTTTTGCTACCTAGAGAGAAAATGTTGTTGATTTTAATCAAAGTATTCGTGAAAAAATCTCCCGCCTTGCGCAGTCTCACTTCAAGGCCTCGCCCACAGTTCCACCTCTTTTGATGTAAATGGTTCTAATTTTTCTTCTTCTTTTCCATTCCCCGTCACCCTGTCCAACACGGATCTTGTGTCGTTCTTCGATAGGACAAGGATCGTTCCCATTATCTCTTGGAACCTCTTGAATTTTCCCACTTTTCCCTCTCATCATCATCAATCTCTTGTTCGATCAGATTCTCGTTAATTGGTGTCCTTAAGTGTATATCCCGTGAGTTTGTCTTGTTACTTCGACTCCGGAATCTTCAGATTACACTCTCACAATGTTGGATTGTGAATAGGCTCATACATTAGACTTTGATACATGAGCCCGTGTCCTTACAATCAACATTAAAGAAAAGACTTTCTCCCTCTCCTTTGTTTCCACAACCAAATGTCAAAGTGTTCGAGGTTTGTACTCTTGCAGCCTCCGAGCCTTTCCTGTGATTGCACAATCTCGTAACTCGAACGAACGTGTTGACATAACTCCGAGAGTAACTGACAGTCAGATACCCATGCAGCTCCTCCTACACATCCCAAGTTCCACGATTATGGATATGAACTGCACAAGTATTTTCCTGTAAATTTAACGTTTTCGCATCAAGGTGGTGTCAAAGACAAAGACAAGCGCGATTGCTTGTGGCGCTGCCAGGAAGGGCATGGTCTGTCACGCGGGAACATGAACTTACTTACTCTTGTCGTCAGCAGACGAGCCATTTGTCTGATGTGGATACTGCGACGCGCAACAACTACATGCCATACACACCATCTCGGAAAAGGGTGCGTCGCCGGAGCTGATTGAGTACTTACCTATCACCATCGCGACTCTCGACTCGTAAATATCAGGGACGTCGGTGTTGCCTCAGCCCTTTCGGCATGCAATGCATCGTACGTTGACGTCGATTCGAGTGGACGCATCATCCACCTGTGCGCTTATGCATTGCGCTGCGCCTTGTGGGCAAGTGTGCAGACACGAACGATCAACGATCAACGTCAACCCCCCCGCCCGCCGGCCACGGCCACTGTACCAGCGTTGCAAAACACCGATCACACGCACGACAAGCACAAGCACAAGCACCACACAAAGCGTCTTACAGAAGGCCTGCATTTTCGACTTTCATCTGGTGCGTCGTACAAGTCTAACAGCTCTGACCTTGGGGGAAAGAAAACAAAGAGTGCCGGGATGGTGGTCGAACGTTGAGCCACCTCGCGCCGCTCGAATATCTCGCGATCCTTGTTCGTCTCGTCTTTGCTAACGACACACACATACACTTGTGTTATGAATATAAATAAGTCGATGCAGCCAACACGTCGATGTATGTAGTTCGACGGGGTCATTCCTGCTTTCCTGTAACCTAAGCGAGGTTTGTTGAGGGTTTGTAATAATTGCTCGCTATCGCTTCGACTTGCACCAACGTCCATTTGCGCGTCTCCAAGGACGAAGACGAGGACGACGGAATGCACACACGAGCCGTGAAAAAATGTATTGACGAAAAGACTACTTTGACAGCCGATTCTTAGGAGTCCGTTCAGGGTACTAAAGTATTAGGAACTTGTTGGCTTTGTGGAATTGGCTAAGCTGTGGTAACAATGCTGGACAACAGTGAGAATTCCGGAGCCTTTGGGACAAAATTTGACTCACGAGTTAGCCTGGACAACTTGATCAAAGACCTTGACTTTGGGAGGAGATCCAGCCGCCGGGCAAGTGAGCCCTACTGCACGCATCTCGAGCTCGAGCGACGTCCTGGTCAGAGAAGAACTGACTGCGAGGGAGCGCTTTTGGTTTCCGAAGCATTCCTGGTGTCAGACGGTCAGCGAGAGAAATTCTGATAGCGAGCAAGTTCGGCTAACCTGAAGAATTTCAAACGTCTTGTTGAACAGCGGCACTTTTGTGTTCGCATTGAAGAGACCGAAGAAGTCGCCGTTTGCACCGGCGTTCACGTTCAAACCAGCATCGACTTTAACGCACCCGCCAAGGGACACACTGTCACCCCCAGTACTCAACTTGGCTAGAGTCACAGCGGCAGATGGAGCAGAAGACACGGAAGAAGGCGCAGAGGAAAAAGAAGATGAAGGAGAAGATATCACAAAAGATGCAAGGGAATTTGGAACAGAAGAAGATGGAGAAGAATATGCCGCAGAGGATGATGTAGAAGCCGGACTGCCTGACTGACCGACGGACTTCACAGAGTCAAAAGCAGTGGTGGGAGGCACCTCTGCAGCGACGATGGCATCACGAGGCATGTAACGACCAAGAGTCCTCAATCGCTCACGCTTCTTCTTATCGACAGTGGTGCTGGCCTGGGCTCCAGCCCCGATAGAGAGAGACATCTCTGCAGAGGCGTCCAGGGTGAGGAAGATGCCGGCATCCACGACATCGAGCGCGGACACCTTCAAGTTGAGAGAGGGAGTAAGGTGAGCTTGGACGGTTCCGGTGGCTTGGACAGAGGGAGAGACAGAAAGCTTGAGGGCTGACAGAATCGGAAACTAGATTGGCCTGATCGTGAGGTGATAGATGAAAGACTTACGAGTATCACCGATAGTGAATGCATTTCCTGCGTTGTTCGTCTGATCGCTGTTGGGAGGGAACGTCAACTGGGCGTTGTCTAAACTGTAATCAAGGCCGACAGTCGTGTCTGCCTGAAGATTGAGGCTAGCAGATGCTTGTGCGTCGACTTCAAAAGTCGGACCGATTGTGAGTATCCTGTTTTGGTCGTCAGAGTTGAATATAGTCTCAAGCTTCCGTACACGTACCCTGGGAAGTCAAGTCCAGGAATTCCTTGCTCGAAAATCTTCAGCTTTCCAGAGTCAAGGGTACCCTGGAGTTAAGGCACAAAAAAATCATGCTAGTGCTGAAATTTCTCAGAAAATGACGTACAGAAGCGGTAGCCTTCATTGACGCGGTACCATTAATGTCGCCGCTCATGTCTAATGATGCTTTAGTTGGCGACTTGGTTGAAAATGACCGCTCACTGATAATTACAGAGAAGTCCTCGACCGTGGGCGGTATAATCGTGCCAGACGCAGCGACACCGATAGCCGCGACAAAATTAGCCTTAGCGTCAACATCAACCGTAAGGGAGGCTGTGATCGGTGGGCACGACAATTGCGCATTCAAGAGGTTGAAGTCCTGGTCAACACTGAACGGGGGAAGAGTCTGTGAATCGTTAAAGTTGAAGGCACCAAGGTCTTTAATAGCTGGAGAGCATGTAAGAAAATAGTGTATGTACATGGAAGCAACCGACAGTCAATGGCTTCACCGACAAAGTTGTTCAAACCACGTTCTATGTTTCCTCCGCTGTAGATCCCATTGCGGCGCCTGGAACTGACGCCGGATATGTCAATGTCGGCAGCAGCTCCCTTGACGTTGGCACCCTGGACAGCAAAGTTGATTGGGCCGGTCCTTCAGAACAATGTGTCAGATATATTGTTGCAATAGACACTGATGTTGTTCACTTGGACGAGTCAGTCGCATTAAAGTTGGTATCGAGGGTCAGAGCTTTGACCTGGGGTCGTTTGCCATCACGTCGAGCGATATTCGTTGCAATAGATTCAGGAATAGATTGATCGTCAGGAATCCAAGCGCGGGCCACGCGAGCAAAGGCATTTTTTCCACACTGTTAAATTTATCATAAGCATCGGAGAATTGCCCTTGTGTCTTCACGCACATTTTCAGGCAAGCGAACGATCTTTCCTGCGGCTCCTGAACCTTTCTCGAGATGAGAACACCCAGCAGCTGTGGTGTTATCGTCGCTGTTACAGACAAGACGAATATCTTGTGTGAGCTTATTCGGTGAGCAGTCGATGATATTCCATCCTGCAGCTACAGTGATATCTGAGATAGCATCTGGAGAGCCCCACTGGTCTGCAGTTGGAAAACCATCAAAAAGATAGAGGAACCGTGAATACCCACAATTTTCAATGACCCAGACGAACTCCCTGCAGGGTCAGAAATATCTGAGTTCAAGCGTTATGTAGGTTAACGCTAGTTGTCCTTTATTGGAATCTTACCGTAGGAACAGACGCCAGAAAGACATGGTGTACTCCAATCATTCGATGCCCGGGCAGCAAAAGCAACAATAGAAAGGACGAGAAGAGTTAAAGAGATCATGTCAGAGCGCAGACGGGAAGAAACAGCTGTTTCCTTGAGCGCAGGCCAAAAGATCAAATGCGAAAGAAGTGACAGAACGACTTGGAGACCCGATGAGGATTGTCTGGTTGCTCACGAAAGGGATGCGATAGTATCGCAAAGCTTTTGATACGCCATTTATACTTGAACTTGGTAATCGTTATATGAGAGAAGATCGAAAATCTCTGAGCGTGACGCGTCTCCAGTACTAGTAATGAATTAGTCTTGGCATGTAGATATGTACATATGTAGTACAACACAGTAAGTGTTCTAAGGCTGTTGCATCATTTAATAGTATTGATAGTGTACTCGCACCTGTTCAACTGCCACTTGGGCGCAAATGATGGACAAGATGTGAAAAAGAAGTCGAAGAACAGAACCAGCACCTCGAATAGACACAGAAAGAGATACTAGCATTGCGTGAGTATGTTGTTGACTGAAAGGCATTCACGCGTTCACGTGCGGCTATGCCCTGGTCAGCTTTGTTCGGCATCGCCCGCACAATCTGGACCACTACCTCGATATCCACTCGTCGATCTGGCGATGCCAGCCTCTACATATCAAAGCGCTCCAATCTATCTGTCATAGCCGTCGCCCGTCGCCGTTATCATCATTTCTCCTTGTTACGCTCTGTCGCAACTTGCCGCCGTCAAGCCTCAACTTCGCCATCATCATGGGTTCAGGCTCCATGTATTCCTTTCTTCTAATTGGCAGGGATTGTCATCTTGGCATCGCTCAATCAGTGACTTCAAACGACAAGTCCCACCGATGCTGTTAATAAGCAGGAGAATCAATGCTACACCAGGGATAACTGTTTTGAGACATTCTTTTGGGCTAGGCATGATTAAGTTCTGAACTCTGTATCTGGGAGCGATCGTGCCCTGCAACATGGTTT
>JABAJZ010013803.1:0-16774 GCA_018857265.1 Termitomyces sp. T32_za158 | reverse complement strand
CAATGGTTCACTTATTAGATTTAAATATTATCTCTACTCATCATTTTCTGAAAAATATATATATAACACAAGGTCAAACCAGATAGATTCAAGAATAGATAAAGTAATCAATATTAGGCTATATTATTTTCTATGCGCATCCATTTATAAGATGTATATTCTTAAATAATTCTTGAACCAACATGGTATCGATGCGGTATGGCCTGGTAAGGTTTAGCCAACCTGGGTTTTATCTGGAACTCTATAAATCATGATGGTATTTTATTATTTTCATAATACATAGTGCTTGATGGATAATAATGTTACTATCATCATGAGACTATACTATATTCACGAGTAAATGTGACTTTGTGATTGTATGATTATCTAAGTACGGGGCATCATGTTCCGATCAAATAATTGGTCCCAAGGCCATGTTTGGCCTTGTTTTCTAAGTGACTTTTTGCTGATGTATGATTGACTGAGGGTGTAACGTAAGGAGTGTCCGTATAAATATGTACAGGTAACAATGGAGTCAGGGTCGTTAATAACAGAATAACAGAAGGATAGAATGGTTAACAATGGGATAAAGGATAGTTGACAGTGAAAGGGTGGCCAACAATGAGAGGACAGGGGAGAGAGAGTGGCGTTGGTGACGAACGATGTTTCATTGATTTCCAACATACATACAGAGACTGCTCGGCATGCCATGGGGCAAATGAATTTTTGATGGCAATGAGCGGAGATAGGAGATAAAATTAGGCTCCGCCTCGAGCCAAATTTCCAAAAAGGTGATCGAGGGTGGCGTCATATGTAGACTGTCATTGGGCACACGACGCACAACGTGCGGCGCTTGCAAGCTTTAGATCACTCGGTAAACTGACTCGTGTCTGTGGGACTGGCCACTCAAGAAAAGCAAGGGGCGTCGATATCCGTATTCACACCGCCCTCATTAAAGGCAAGACCATCTCCGGATACACGCGTTCGACCCCACCCCACATCCGCCTCTGTTGACCCGTACTTCCAAACACGGCACCACGCCGAGCCTCAGGCCTCAACTATGGACTACGTACATTCCATCGGGGTACATCAATACACCCAGACATCTATGAAGGGTGGGACACGCTCGCACTCCCCTCAATAACGCAAGCCCATCTCCAAATAGAACGTACCATGCCGATCCTCACCGTCAGGGTACATCGATACACCCGGACATTCGATACCAACTCCGTTCTACTCCCACATGACCGGTGCAGGTGCCGGGAATGGAAGTCATAACCTGTGTCACTCTGCGTATAGGATCTAATTGGCTTCACTAACGTTTGCGAGACGAGCATTCCTCGGAGTACAACCAATTGCGCGGCTGTTGGTACGTGCTTGTAGTCTGATCTTCTTGCCAGCTTGGGTTTGCTTTCCTAGGAAGGAGGTTGTGGTCAGAGGCGATGACAGTGAGAATGTGGCGTGGCAGAGGAGGTAGTGTTCAATATTCTAGGCAAGGAAAGCAGAAAGAGAAAATGGGAATCCTGGAATGAAGCCGAATGCTGTTTCGGTGACATTGTTTTTGAGCATCGGGTATCAGTGCGTGTCGGATTTACTGACGAGGTTCGTAACCGCCACAGAGAAGAAAAGCGAGCTTGAATGATGTTGCCCCATTGCCCTCGCGTCCGTGAGATGTGGCGTGGCGATGCGGGAAATGTTCGATGTAGTTGTGGTTGTTCTTCATTTCTTCATTTAGGTGAGGTTCCTTGGATTGCTAGGACGTCGACCTTATTTCTCTTAGATGATGGCATCCATATAGATCTCCTGCCTTTTATATTTAGGTGACGCAAATCTTTGCAGTGTATTATCTTGTTGAGTAGAAGTTGACACAAGGATTAGTGACATTATATTCAATAGTATTAATGCACCGAGGGATCATCCACTTTTCTAGTCTTGATGCCCTTTTTAACCTTGAACCTCAACCCATGACGGGGGTCCACGTTCGGGTCTTCATCGTAGAAGAGGGCCCTTTCTTCAGCAGACAGCAATGTGATGTCATGATTTATCCATCCATAAAACAATTCATCCGCTCGTTCTTGCCCCATTCGGTCTTGTTCCTCATTGCTCAATGGAGTTCTGAAGCGATGCCATATACCACCGGCTGTGATGGTGGGATATACAGTGTCATCGTTTGGTCCTTCGTAGTAAGCTCCAGTTTGAAGTAAAAAGCGTATATCTCCGTGAAAATCCGTCCAAGCAGCTGGATCATTCCATCGTTCTTGTAAAGAGAGATCAGCATTACTGATTGAAGCACGGCCCCAATCGATCAAAACTGGGAAGTTATTCTCTTCTCGAAGGATAATGTTACCGACATGGACGTCGGCATGGGTGACACCAAAGCGGCGGAGCTGCCGCCCAAGCTCCAGCACACGCTGAGAGACGATCTCAGCCTCCTCGAGGGTGATGTTGATGCCGGGCCTGCATCTTGCCATCGAACGACCAGGAATGTATTCGATTAGAAGGCCATCGATGTGACTTAGAGATGGATGTTGAGCCATGGACATCATGTCGATCTTTGCGGTGCCGAAGAAACGAGGAACGAGACCAGAGGCCTGGGCCTCCTTTAAACGACCATACGCTTCGCGTTCCTTGATATGTGAGGCATTGAACGTCTTCCATAAGGAAGATAACCGCATCCATGGCAATCGTTTTGACGAATCGTCGTCGAGTTCAATGGATGCTCCATGTCCTCTCATATTTGCTTGATACTCCTCTTCTAATTCAGGATTCCACCATTCATGGGCTCTACGCTCTGCCAATTTGAGTATGAAGCGGTCTGGAAGTCCGATACTGCGCCCGCTTGTCTGTGCATCCACTAGGAGGGCAACAGAGCAAGTGAATGGAGTAAACGCCTTGATAATTTTCACTTCTGTTGATTTGTTACCGGCAAGCACGAGCGGAAGGCAATGACCAGGCTGATAGATGTCAGCAGGAGACCTTTTGAAATCAATCCAAAGTCTCCTCTCCGAGTGAAGACTGAATGATGCTTACTTAAACCAACTGTTCCCCGAAGTGGTAAATCGTCGTAGATGTGTAGCTTGTAATGGTATACGTGTAGACTGTTTTATATACTAAGATACAGTAAGATGAAGGGGATTGGGAGGGAGGAGAGGAGCCTGAGCTCAGGCTCTACATACAGAGATTGCTCTCATGGTCCAAATGAGAAAGGATGACATTGATGGCAAGCTTTCGATTGAGTGGAATGATAGAGCTTGGTTTCGGAACTCGGCATGAAGTCTTATTGTATTAGGGTTTCGGCGACGCCACATTACGCGAATTCGCTCCAGGCGGAGCCTTAATCGATTCTTCACTCCACCACCACGAAAGCTTACCATTAAAACCATCTTCTTAGTTTGTTCCATGGTGTGTTGGGTAATTTCTGTATGTAAACGCAGTGAATGGATGATTTTTGCTCATCTGGCATCATCCTCAATAGTTTGCTAACTGTGGCCGTCCCTGAAACCCCTAATAAATTAAGATTCCGCCTCGAGCCAAATTCCAAGTTCTGAAACCAAGGTATCAATCCAACCATTCGAAAGCTTGCTACCATCCATCCATTCTCATTTGTTCCATGGCGTGCCGAGCAATCAATGTATGTAGGTTCCAGGTTCCTCTCCTTTCCTCTCCTCTCCTCTCTCTTCATCTTACCGTATCAGAGTATATAAAACAAGTTGCACGTATACCATTGCAAGCCACACGTATACGACGATTTACCACTTCGGGAAACAGTTGGTTTAAGTAAGCCTTGTTCACTTTCCACTCGCAGACTTTGCTTGATTTGAAAAGGTCTCCTGCTGACGTCTATCAGCCTGGCCATTGCCTTCCGCTCGTGTTTGCCGGTAACAAATCAATGGAAGTGAAAATTGTGAAGGCGTTTACTCCATTCACTTCCTCTGTTGCCCTCCTGGTAGACGCACAAACTACTGGGCGCAGTATTGGACTTCCTGACCGCTTCATACTCAAATTGGCAGACCGCAGAGTTGATGAATCGTGGAATCCTGAATTAGAAGAGGAGTATCAATCAAATATCAGTGGGCATGGAGCATCCTTCAAACTTGGCAAAGGCGATTCAGACAAGGTTCCACCATGGAGGTGGTTATTTCACGCATGGGAAATGGTCAATGCTTCACATATCAAGGAACGTGAAGCGTATGGTCATTTAAAGGAGGCCCAGGCCTCTGGTCTGGTTCCTCGTTTCTTTGGCACCGCAAAGATCGACATGATTCCCATGGCTCAACATCCATCTATAAGCCACATCGATGGCCTTCTAATTGAGTATATTCCTGGTCGTTCAATGGCACGATACAGGCCCGGCATCAATATCTCACTCGAGGAGGCCGAGATCGTCTCTCAGCGTGTCTAGGAGCTTGGGCAGCGGCTCCGCCGCTTTGGTGTCACTCACGCCGACGTCCATGTCGGGAATATTATCCTTCGAGAAGAGAATAACTTCCCAGTCTTAATCGATTGGGGTTTTGCTACAATTTGTAATGTTGATCTCCCTTTGCAAGAACGATGGAATGATATAGCTGCTTGGACGGATTTTCACGGAGATATACGTTATTTGCTTCGAACTGGACATTACTACGAAGGACCAAACGATGACACTGTACATCCCACTATCACGGCTGGTGGTATATGGCATCGCATCAGGACTCCATTGAGCGACGAGGAACAAGACCGAAGGGGGCAAGAACGAGCGGATGAATCGTTTTATGAATACATAAATAAACACATCGCATTGCTGCCTCCTGAAGAGAAGGCCCTCTACGATGAAGACCCGAACGTGGACCCCCGTTATGGTTTGAGGTTCAAGGTTAAGAAGGGCATCAGGACTAGAAAAATGGATGATCCCTGTCCTGTGGATTGAGATTATGTCGCTAATTCTTGTGTTGACTTTTACTCAACCTGTACTTTTGATACTATTGCAAATATTTGCGACATCCTAGCTATCCAAGTAATCCACCTCAATGAAGAAAGGAAGACCAACTGAAACCTACGTCGCGCTCCGCCACGCAACATATCACGGTCATTGTTTCTGACCTCGTGATTACTCAGGAAAGCAGATCCGCCCACTGGCAAGAAGATATAGACTCAAGCACCATACCGACGCAATTCGTCTTACTCCGAGGATTCTCATCGTCTCGCAAACGTTGGTGAAGCTAGTTGAATCCTATACACGGAGTAAACTGTGACACAGAGAACGACATCCATTCCCGGCACCGGCAACGGTCGTATCAATGTGGGAGTCGCACGGAGTTAACATCGGATGTCCGGGTGTGTTGAAATACCCCGATGTAGCGTATAAGTATAGCTGAGATAGTTGAGCCTCGCATGTCGCGTTGGAAATAGAAGTACGGACCGGCAGAGGCGGACGTAATGCGTGTAACTGGAGACGTGGACAGGAATACTATGATGATAGACCGACATTCATGGATGTTCGGTGTATTGATTTACGCCGATGGGAGCTGGATGAAGCTCGGCGAGGTACCGTGTTTGGAAGTACAAGCAGAGGCTGCCATGCATTTTGGATATGATCTTGCCTTGATCGAGGGTAATAGTGTGAGCGCACGTCGATACCCGCGCTTTCTGTACGGGCGGCAGAGGCCGACATGGGGTCCATCCTACAAATAAGTACGAGTTAGTTTACCTAGTGCAGAGCATTAGCGCCGCAGAGCGTCACTGGAAGTGAGGCAAGAACATAAGAGCCGCTGATGACTCCAAACAGCAAAAATTGTGTATCGGATGCCCAATTGCGCTCTAGAACTGAGTACAGATAGATGCTAGCCTCGGAAACAGGAACACAAGAGACATTGGATTGCTATCCACAAGTAGAAAACAGAAAAAAAAGAACTTCAATCCATTTGCTGGCATTAAACCACAGCGCCAGAGGCCCGTGTCCAACAGCGCAGCAAAAAGAAAGAAGGGAAGATCCCCCGACGACGCAAGCCAGTAGTGCAGTAGCAAGGTCATCATGCCTCCGTGTTGCAAGCAGAGCACAGAGGACGAGGGCGGCAAAAATTAGATAACCAATAATGGAGGCGGTGCCTCCATAATAGTGGTTAAACTATTAAGAACAGATACTACACTTGATCTAAGCCAAAAGGCCAGAGTGGTAAGGAATCAAGCTGTCGAGCGCGCGCTTATATGGGGGGCGCTGCGGCGCACGGACCAGGGAGCTCCGCACGTGCGGGAGTCATGCGCGGGCCGTGGGCAGGGTCGAAGCGGGGATCCGTGCTTTATCCAGGAATTTCCCAGTGAAATGTCTCGTCTGACAGGGCGCCTGCGTGCACCCGGGTGATTTTCCACGATTCGCAGGAATTAGGATCATCCTCGTTCTTCTCTTGTAATTGTGAGATATATATTTGGGGTGTCCCCTAGAAGAAGTTCCCGGTTTCATCCTCGAGACCCTTTCTAACTGCCCCCTGCGATGTCGTCCCCTGCGATTGAGAGTCCCTTGCCGCCGCCTAAGAAGCGGCCCCATCCGTTTTGGCTTGGAGGTCCGTCCGTGTCCCCGTGTTCCATAGAGCGTGGTAGCTGACCGCTCCGCAGGCGTCGCGGCCACCATCGCCGCGTCCATCACGCAGTACGCACGCCCCATCCCCCTTAGGCTCTGCGCGCACTGACCCGTCGCAGCCCCCTAGATCTCACAAAAGTGCGCCTGCAGGCGTCTGGCGACAAACGCATGATAGAGAGCATAAAGAAGACATATAGAACCGCAGGTGGGTCCCCTGTGTTCGTTCCTTGTTCGCTTGTTTGTGACACCCCGCACCAGGCGCGCGTGGGCTCTTCGACGGTATTTCCGGCACGTGGCTGCGCCAGATGTCGTACTCGATGTGCCGCTTCTGGGCGTACGACGAGAGCAAGAAGATGCTCGGCGCCGGCAAGGACGCGCCCGCGTGGAAGCTCGCCGCTGCCGGCACAATGGGTACGTTGTTCCTCCCTCTCTTCCTCTGTTCTCTCACGCGCACGCTTCGCCGCAGCGGGCGGCATCGCCGGCTTCGTTGGCAACCCCGGAGGTACGTCCCCCTCCCGGCCCCCTCCCCCTTTTCCGCGCATCCGCATCCGCATCTAATCAACCACCTAGAAATCGTGATGGTGCGCCTCCAGGGCGACTTTGCCAAACCACCCGAGAAGCGGTTCAACTACAAACACTGCTTCGACGCGCTCTTCAGAGTGAGCCTTCCCCGCATTAATCTATCCCGAAAGGGGACATGACGTCATTGATTGGTGGTCTGTGCGTATGTAGATGGTGCGCGAGGAAGGCGTGTCGTCCCTCGCGCGCGGTGTCGGCCCGAACGTGTTTCGCGCTGTCCTCATGAACGCCAGCCAGCTCGCTTCGTACGCACACACTCTCGTACCGCGTCCCGTGATCTGACCCGGGGTGTGTGCAGCTACGATTTCTTCAAAGCCCAGCTCCTCAAGACAGGCAAGTTCCACGATAACATACTTTGCCACTTTACCGCCAGCTTTGCCGCCGTACGTGTCTGGTCTTTTCGCACCAGCTGACTGACGAGCGCTGACGCGGCACAGGGCACCGTCGCGACCACCGTCTGCTCCCCCGCTGACGTCCTAAAGGTACGTCCCCTTCTCCCTCCCCGTTACCCCGGCACGCGCTCACGGCACACAGAGCCGCATCATGAACGCCTCCGGCCCCGGATCAAACGTACGTCCCCTCTTTCCCTCCCTCTTTCTCCCCCTCCCCTGCGCGTTGTCGTGTACCCCCACGCTGACACGCCACCACGCAGTCAACACTAGGCGTCATCCGCGCATCGCTCAAGAACGAAGGACCCATGTTCATGTTCAAAGGCTGGGTCCCCGCGTGGACGCGGCTCCAGCCCACCACGATACTTATTTTCCTAACGCTGGAGCAGCTTAAGAACCTTGTTGATTTTTCGCGCGCGAAGGGGTTTGAGTTTCTTTGAGCGGTCTTAGGTTAGGCTTACCCACCGACGACATACCCTTTTCGTGTACCCTACCGATATCTACACGTACTTACTTACGCCTGCATTTGCATTTGCAATCGCATTTACATTTACTTACACGGTTGTATGTATCTCGTCTTCCATTCATGATCCTGGGAACTCTTCTCCTTCTCTTCTCTTCTTTTCTTTTCTTTCCAGGCAATGTACGCTTTCTCACTTTGACTTATGAACGTGAACGTGACGGTGGACGTGGAGGTCGTGAATGATGCCGTCGGCGGATCGAACGACGGCGCCGAAGTTACTCTTCGGCAAGGGGCCCGGCATCACGGATATCAGACCAACTAAGCGAGCGGAGTTCAAAGGGCTATCGTTATGAAAACGGCAATCTGCCCGTGAACTACTTTCCCGATTCATATGTCATGCTGGAACGGCATTGGCCGCTTCCCCAAGTTAGAAAACACACACATGACCTGTTTCCAACATGTTTCTCCAGAAATTTACGCCATGCCTTCAACTGGAGAACAGAAAATTCCACTCTGCGCATATTACGCGCTTGGATCAGGACTGTTCCTTCTCATCAGTATGTGAGAACTCGCATTCTCATCGAGGTACTACTCTATGATTATAGTACATAGTATCACAAAAAGAAATTCTTCCAACTCGGTGTTGTCTAACTGTGGCACCTGACTAGTCCTGACTACTTATACTAGGTCTACCGAGAGGCATCTTCAGAAGAGTACAAATGTGCAACAGGCCTCGTTGTCAGTTCGTGTAGGCGGATAAAACACAGCTTTTTGATATACAAGGGACACTTTCTGTTCTGTAAAGACTTTGCCACCACCACCAGATATTGGGGCCTTTGCATGGAATAACATAAGTCTTTTTCAGCATTCCCAAGGAAAACCGTCTTGTGTGCCAGCATTCATCATAGTATACACGGTCCTGAGACTCTTTAAACATGAGTTAGGACCTCATGTCCCTAGATTTCCCTTGTGCACGTCTTGTCCTATGAGTACGATGTACGTAAAATTGCGAGAAGCGCGGTGAGCGTACCCTGAATATCTGGAGCATTTGTACACAAAAAAAACTCGGCATAATTCTGAAATAACCGAAAATGACTGTACAGAATATAAGGACAGGTCTGGAAAACCAAATACAATTGCTGTGAAAAGCAATCTGAATGGATTCTCTTCTCCGCCCTCGTTGCTGCATTCCTCCTCGTTTACTCTGTGAGAACTTGCCTCAACTATAAACCTAGTTGAAAGAGTTCCTTGCCCACCCAGGTAACAATGTGGACACGAGAGAAGCACTTGTAAATGTACCCTGAGTATGCAGCATTCGCAGACGAACAAAACTCTAATCTCAAAGCTTAGTTGCAGAGAAAAGAAGAAGTTTTTTGCCCACCCAGGTAATAATGTATACACGCAAGAAGCGCTTGTGATTGTACCCTGAGTACGCAACATTCGCACACGAAACAGAACTCTAATCTAAAAGAACATATAAACAGGCCCAACCGGTATGTAAGAGCACTCAGCAAATTCAAACAACAATTTTCTTCCAACCTCTGCGACACATTTTCACAATGTTTGTCTTCCCTTACCTCTTCGCCCTCGTTGCTACAGGCATTGGCTTCGGTACAGCAGATACTGTTGCTTAGTATGCCCGATAGCACACTGACCTCAGACTGAATTACAGCAAATGCACAAGCGTGCAGTCGTATGTATACGGTCCTATCTGGCGATACCTGCGATAGTATTGGCGCGGCACAGGACGTTTCTCTGTCAGTACACTTCTTCATCGGCTACTGGAAGGCAAGAGGGACTTACGCATCACTGTCGATAGCTTTCAGCTTGAACTCGATAATCCCGTGCTCGCCGCGTCAAACTGCGCCATTCTTGAGGTCGGCGAAGTCAGTAGAATCCGAATTTCACGAGAAAATAAGGGATGATTAATACCTGTAATAGAGTCTCTGCCTGGGTCTTGTGGGACAAGACTGCACCACTGTCCACGTTGTAGCCGAAGGCGAAACCTGTGATACCATAATTACACAAGCTGGTATTACTTTGGCAACGCTCCTCGCGAACAACCATAACATCAACGCCGCTTGCACTAATATCCTCGCAGGAGAGGTAAATTCCAATTCGATTAGTAGCTTCAAAGTCCACATAACGATTGCTGATATATCTGCAAGGTCCTGTGCACTGCGAGCCAACCAATTGGCTATCCAGCCTGAAAACGGATAGTCAAGGTGAACCGAAGAATTTTAAAGTTTGGGACTTTTCGATTGTCGAATTAAGGCTTTACAAAAAATTGTTATATCTGTTAAATACGCACCCTGAGTCAAGATATCGTCCGATCAATGATAAATGATATGCACTAACCTCGAAGAAAGAGCTACTCTAAGGTGCTGATGCGTTGAGTCGAACAAGCTCTTTTCATGATTTTGAAATCACGTAACTTTTTGGTCGACGGGCACGGCTTTGAAAGTGTTACGCAGATCTCCCACTTCAGACCAGATGCTGTCTTTAAGAGTAGACTGTATAGTTTGCAAATTTAGGAAGATTCTGTCTCGATGGCGAGCGACAGACAATGCGCTGTCAATAGGCGAGTCCTGTGCATCAAGAGTCTTCAATTTACTGAAAGAAACTGGCAAGTCGTTGTCGTTCATACTAAGCAATTGACGGGCGTCAAACGGAAGCGATAGGCCGTGCAATTTCGGACATCGGACCAACATCGGACTGGAAAAACCTCCTGAGCTTCCGAGTCAAAGCTTGTAGCTTAAAGCTTAAGCGCTTTTAAGCTTTAAAGTTTTAAGCTTCTTGCTTCATGCTTCAATAGTCGCATTTGAAGTGCCCGATGACCCAGCCATGAGAAGCGTGACTCAACCTATATCCAGGCTGTGGGACATGACGTCATTGTTGGTCTGTGCGTGCCAATGAGCTACCCGGTTCAGCGTTGGCTAATGAATAGAAAATACGGAAATACGGGTACATTGGGAAGGTCTAAAAGACCGGTCCCATGCGCCCTCCCAAATATTTTTCTCATTTTTGTGCTAAGGCGGCTATCAGAGGCTTGCCTTTGAACTGAAAGTGATTGTCTATTCATGCACAAAGAAGGGTAAGTACATCAATCGATGCTATTTACACAGAAATCGTCATTGGAAAAATTCCAGGGTGGGGACTTTGTGTTCACGAAAAAAAATCTTTGCGCGCATGTACATCAAACTATGACAATTACACGAAATCTCCATTGGAAACATCCAGGGTGGGGACTTTGTGTTGTGGCACTTGCTTTGCAAGGTCAGGAAGACATAGTGTCGACACTTAAGTCTTAAAGCCGCTTGCTTTGCAAGGGCGGGTTTATATAGTGTCGAGGAAATAGCATCGCTTGCGACAATCAGGAAGATACTGAGAGGTAAAGGTGAGGAATCTCAAAAGTCCGTCGTGTCATCAGAACGCCTGCACAGTGCAAGAGCGTGAATTTGGATATACCGCTGGAAGGAGTCCGAAGACCATCTGCCTGCAGCTTGAATGATTTGTGGTGGCACTCCTGCTTCTGCCAGGAATGTGCCTCACTTGCAAACTCGTTTCAGCTCTCATTCCCATTTTCATAACGATATGTAGGCCGCTTGTTTCATTGATATCCGTGATGCCGGGCACATTGCCGAAGAGTTATCTTACATCGGTGATTTCATGGATCTTCCTGTATCGATACTTCTTCACAAACATAAGTCATAGAATTGATGTCTTCAGCTCAATATGTATTGCCTCATTGGGGAGATGGTAAGAGGCTCATAGCTGTGTACATTTTGCGAGTAAATTACTCTTCGGCAAGCCAGGCATCACGGACATCAGACCACAACTAAGCAAGCGGAGTTCAAAGGGCGATCGTTACGAAAACGGCAATCTGCCCGTGAACTACTTTCCCGATTCATATGTCATGCCGGAACGGCATTGGCTGTTTCCCCAAGTTAAAATCACATGACCTGTTTCGAACGGATGTTTCTCCAGAAATTTATGCCATGCCTTCAACTGGAGAACAGAAAATTCGCCTGCGCATTTTACGCGCTTGGATCAGGACTGTTCCTTCTCATCGGTATCTCGCATTCTCATCGAGGTACGATTCTATGATTATAGTAGTATCACAAGAAGAAATTCTTCCAACTCGGTGTTGTCTAACTGTGGCACCTGACTAGTCCTGACTATTTATCTTATAACCGAGAGGCATCTTCCGAGTAGTGCAATAATGCAACAGGCCTCGTCTTTAGTTTGTGTAGGTGGATGAAACACAGCTTTTTGCCATACAAGGGACACTTTCTGTTGTGTAACGACTTTGCCACCACCACCAGACATTGGGGCCTTTGCATGGAATAACATATTCTTTTTCAGCATTCCCAAGGAAACTGTTTTGTGTGCAGCATTCATCATAGTATACACGGTCCTGAGACCCTTTAAACATGAGTTAGAACCTCATGTCCCTAGATTTCCCTTGTGCACGCCTTGTCCTATGAGTAAGATGTACATAAAATTGCGAGAAGCGCGGTGAGCGTACCCTGAATAACTGGAGCATTCGCACACAAAAAAAACTCGGCATATTTCTGAAGTAACCGAAAATGACTGACAGAATATATGGACAAGTCTTAAAAACTCAAGTATAATTGCTGTGAAAAACAATTTGAAGCAATCCTCTTCTCCGCCCTCGTTGCTGCATTTGATTGGATCAGAGCTATTCCTCCTCGTTATCAGTACAAACCTATAAACATAGTTGAAAGAGTTTTTTGCCCACCCAGGTAAAAATGTGCACACGAGAGAGCACTTTTAAATGTACCCTGAGTACGCAGCATGCGCACACGAATAGAACTTCAATCTGAAGTCTTAGTTACAAAGAAAAGAAGAAGTTTCTTGCCCACCCAGGTAATAGTGTACACACGCAAGAAGCGCTTGTGATTGTACCCTGAGTACGCGACATTCACACACGAAACGAATTCTGATCTAAAAGAACATATAAAAAGGCCCAACCGGTGTGTAAGAGCACTCAGCGAATTCAAACAACAATCGTCTTCCAACCTCTGCGATACATTTTCACAATGTTTGTCTTCCCTTACCTCTTCGCCCTCGTTGCTACAGGCATTGGCTTGGGTACAGCGGATATTATTGCCTAGTATGCCAGATAGCTCACTGACCTCGGACTGATTTACAGCAAATGCACAAGCGTGCGCTCGTCTGTATACGGTCGTATCTGGCGATACCTGCGATAGTATTGGCGCGGAACAGGACGTTTCTCTGTTAGTACACTTCTTCATCGCCTACTGTAAGGCAGTAGGGACTTACGCATCACTGTTGATAGCTTTCAGCTTGAACTCGATAATGCCGAGCTCGGCGCGTCAGGTTGCATCGATCTCCAAGTCGGCCAAGTCAGTAGAATCCAAATTTCGCGAGAAAATAAGGGATGATTAATACCTGTAATAGACTATCTGCCTGGGTCTTGTGGGACAAGACTGCACCACTGTCCACGTTGTAGCCGAAGGTGAGACCTGTGACACCGTTATTGCACAAGCTGGTATTACTTTGGCAACACTCCTCGCGAACAACCATAACATCGACGCCGGTTGCACCAATATCTTCGGAGGAGAGGTAAATTACAATTCGATTAGTAGCTTCAAAGTCCACATAACGATTGCTGATATATCTGCAAGGTCCTGTGCACTGCGAGCCAACCAATTGGCTATCCAGCCTGAAAACGGATAGTCAAGGTGAACCGAAGAATTTTAAAGTTTGGGACTTTTCGATTGTCGAATTAAGGCTTTACAAAAAATTGTTATATCTGTTAAATACGCAGCCTGAGTCGAGATATCGTCCGATCAATGACAAATGATATGCACTAACCTCGAAGAAAGAGCTACTCTAAGCTGCTGATGCGTTGAGCCGAACGAGCTCTTTTCATGACTTTGAAATCACGTAACCTTTTGGTCCACGGGCACGGCTTTGAAAGTTTTTCGCAGATCTCTCACTTGAGACCAGATTCTGTCTTTAAGAGTAGACTGTATGGGTTTCAAATTTGGGAATTTTCTGTCTAGATGGCGAGCGACAGACAATGCGCTGTCAATAGGCGAGTCCTGTGCATCAAGAGTCTTCAATTTAATGAAAGAAACCGGCAAGTCGTTCATACTAAGCAATTGACGGGCGTCAAACGGACGATAGGCCGTGCAATTTCGGAAATCGGACCAACATCGGACTGGAAAAACCTCCAGAGTTTTTGAGTCAAAGCTTGTAGCTTAAAGCTTAGGCGCTTTTAAGCTTTTAAGCTTTAAGCTTCATGCTTCAAGCTTCAGCACTCAGCGCTCAGCTTCAATAGTTGCATTTGACCCAGCCGTGAGAAGCGTGACTCAACATGTGTGTGGGACATGACGTCATTGATGGTTGTCTGTGCGTATGTAGATGGTGCGCGAGGAAGGCGTGTCGTCCCTCGCGCGCGGTGTCGGCCCGAACGTGTTCCGCGCTGTTGTCACATGAACGCCAGTCAGCTCGCTTCGTACGCACCCACTCGTACGCGTCCCGTGATCTGACACTCTGCAGGTAGTACGATTTTTTCAAAGCCCAGCTTCTTAAGATAGGCAAGTTCCACGATGACATACTCTGCCACTTTACCGCCAGCTTTGCCGCCGTACGTGTCCGGGTCTTACCGCCTGCTCCCCCGCTGACGTCCTAAAGATACGTCTCCTTCCCCTTGTACTCCGCCTACACACACTCACGGCACGCAGAGCCGCATAATGAACGCCTCGGGCCCCGGATCAAATGTATGTCCCCCTTCTTTTGCACTGCCCAGCACGCACGCTGACACGCCGCCACGCAGTCAACACTCGGCGTCATCCGCGCACCGCTCAAGAACGAGGGACCCATGTTCATGTTCAAAGGCTGGGTCCCCGCGTGGACGCGGCTCCAGCCCCACCACGATACTCATTTTTCTCACGCTGGAGCAGCTCAAGAACCTTGTTGATTTTTCGCGCGCGAAGGGGTTTGAGTTTCTTTGAGCCCTAGCGCGCAAGCGCGGGTCTTAGGTTAGGCTTAGGCTTACCCACCGACTCTGGTGACATACCCTTTTCGTGTACCCTACCGATATTTGCACGCATTTACGCTTACGCTTGCACTTGCACTTCACTTGCACTTACACTTACTTACACGCTTCTGAGTTCTCCCTGACGTTTTGACTTGTGAGAAGTTACGACGTGGTACGGTGCCACGGGTGCATGGAGCGGAACAGAGAGCATGGAAGTCGCTGTTTCGTACCGCGTTGTGCGTGCTGGGTGTTATTTGGCCTTTCCTTCCAGCAGCGGGCGGCTGCCCCTCGTTCACGCCTGACTGCCCCTCGTTCACGTCTAACCATACTTATCACGCCGCATCTCGCTGCTATTTCCACTTTCTATTCCATTTTCATATATAGTTCTCGAGCGTGAGCGCGCTCTGTGTCCTTGTCCGGTCTCTGGAACCTCTTCTTCTTCCTTTTCCTTTTCCTTTTCCTTTTCCTCTTGTTTTTCTTTAGGCAGTCTACGTCGCATACGCTTTTAACTGCATGAGTGATTATCTTGAACTTCTTAGGTAGGAATGAGGGAGGTCAATCGACCGGACGCAGGCGCACACTAAGAGTCGCTCTTAGCGTACATACAATCTGCTACGCGCAGCTCGTGCGCTTTGCGAGTCTGTGGAAAGTGGCGTCTGACCGCACTCATCACCACATGCATCAAGTACCTACAAAAAACGGTCTTGTCTGTTTGCTATGCAGAGAGGGTTGCGAGAGGTGGTCAGATACGAAAGGCGGACGTGGAGTGAGGTTTTGTCAGGAGGTAGGACAACTGAGGTATATATGTACCTCGTTACCCGGATATTTACCTAATGTTTGTTTTTTCGATATGATCGTGAACGAAAGGCAATGCAAGTGTTCGATGCATCGAGCAAGCGCCAGACGGTTGCAATGGTTGTTCAAAATCGAGGTCACGCGTGACGGTGTATCTCATCATCTCGTGACAACTGGACTGATTGGTTGTGATCAGCGTCCATATGCTGTGTGTATGATACACACAGATGGACGTTACACCACATAGTATATGATGTACTATGGGTGTAATCGCATCGCCACCATAGGTTTATATTTCAAGTTCTGTATACGTGGGCATCTCATGTCATCTACCCTACAGTATTTCCTAAGGAGGCTAATTACGGACACCCCGGTGACTAGTTCTCCGGCCAGATATCTTTTCAGCCGATGCCGTTACACCTTATACATGGCCATTTATTTGACTACAATTTGACTTTGTCAGAGTTCACACTTCTTCAGCACTTAAAATCTCAGGAATATCTGCCATGTCCGTTCCTTCCCATCACACGTGTCCACATGCTCACACAACTTCTACATCTTTTCTTTCAAGGATAGGGAACCCCTCGATCACTGTGTGTGGGCTCGGCGAGACTCTCGGAGGGTGTGGACGCGACGCGTTGAATGACTGCTGGTTCTGCCGCATCTTACATCCAATGTCGACATACGCTTGGCGCACCATCACGCGCATCACGTCTGAGAAACACTTTGATGACACCTGAAAGATTCACCGGTTTCAGAGGCACAGAAGCGCGCTGCGACCGCAGGTCAGAAAACTCGGTATGCGCATTTTATGCGTTTCGGTGAGAAGGGCACAAATCTATAAATATAATCACAGAAAAAGCAAAGTTCTTGCCGACCGGATCTCCATTAAGCACCACAGGATGAGGGCACTGAACAAAAGACGCGCCGGGGCGTGCTGGAGCGTGCCGAGGCGTGACACGTCCCCAGCACGCCCTTTGGCA
>JABAJZ010013802.1:0-16915 GCA_018857265.1 Termitomyces sp. T32_za158 | reverse complement strand
ACGTTGTTTGGCCTCTTGGGCGGACAAAGAACTCGTGCATTGGTGATGGAGACGAGAGAAGAGGGCGTGCATCAAGCGGAGCCGGTTGTGCTTGCATTTATGGATGCAGAGTTGGTGTTGAGAGGCGAAGAGATGGATGACGTGCGGCAGTGGAGAGGGAGATATAGAAGGAGAAGCAAAGGGCGCCATTGCACGTGTACGGATTCCTGGGCTTGCGTAGAGGGATGACGCACGAGCTTCTGAGAAAAGAGGACAATCAAATCACTGCATGTCACAACAGAAAACATACGACCATACATCAAACGATTTGGTTTCTTGTCCAAGTCGAATCTGTAATGGCGTGAGAATTTAGAACGGAAAAGTTTTTTCCCCCGTAATGGTTGTCACAAGCCATTCTCGTAGCTCATCGACTGTTGCTCTTGGGATGCTTTCGTAGAACGTACCACGCTTGGCGAGCATGCTCTAGGGCTTGGTTTAACGTCACTAGACACAAAGGAGTTCATTCTACGGGACCCCTACTTCAAATGCTCATCAATATGCAACCTTATTCTCTGGAAAGCGCTTTCTGCCCGGACTTGCTTTATCTCATGATATTCATGCACAAATACGGCTCTACTAACTGCTCTTGCTGTGACCAGACTCTAAATAACTGGGTGTCTCTAGAGTTGTAGCTGGTGGGATGCGATGAGCACACAACATGCAGACAGGTAATCTGTCCCTTGTTTGAAAAAGCCTAAACGACTCAGTGTTCAGTGTCCCTAGCCAAACTCTCGTTACCGTCCGACCAGTTCCCGCAACACGCTACATGTATTGACTTGACACGTGGACACGACACCTTGTGACATTCCTTCGGTACAACTTCAGTCAAATAGGCTTCTTTCATGCTCTGTTTATAAGAAGAGAGAACGGTCGGCTCTGGAGATGCGTGGGGATAGCGGCTGTCAAAGTGGTTCATCTTCTGTCCCTGTCCCTTTATACTCATGCGGCTTAATACCTCGTATTCAATTATTTATGTCCACGACGACGATGACACCTTGAAGATCCTATGAATTGCATCATCATTCTAAGCTACGTTATGACTGGAAAAAACAGACCTCCCTCAATCCTGCGTGCATATAAACTAGAACCGCGCTTTGGGACTCTTTTCTGGATGATCTCAGTCTGAACGTGATCATCATTGGAATAAAGTGATTGCAATCGCCAAGGTCAGGATCATGTACTAATAAGTCTTAAGAATCATTAAGCCAATTGCAGCTTGTGCTGTTCCGATTTCATTGTCCATAAGGCCAAATTGGTATGCAGTCCGTATAACCTTCGTCGTAGCAAACTGTAACATTGACTGCACGTTTGGAAATATGTATAGATATCGGGCATTCCTCAAGGTCGGCTCTCTCAACTGTCGCATTAACTACACCTGTATTGGTTTTGTCATATTATCAGACAGGACTCCACTGTTTGGATTACCGCCTTGCATCGGTGATCAAGGGTCGAGTCGTAGCTTTGACATTCGCATAAATCTGTCCCTCCACCAGTGTCTGTTTCTGCTACTCCGGTGTCGGAAATACACCCTCCCTCTGCTCACATGTATGCATGCACCCTAGTGACGCTTGCATGCATACATGTGCATACATATGGTAATAACATACACGATTCTCTATTGGTCCGCTACCCTTCTAGTCCATGCCTCGTTCCAGCCTTTCTTGGTTTGGAATGACTTCATTGAATTTACTTTGCATTTACGGAAAAGTTTATCGTCAGGTTCGCGATCCTTTTGCCTTCATGACCATTGCGCTGACTCCATCAATATGTGCGCGTTGCTTGAAGTCATCATTTTCACTCAGAATATGTGTCCGTGCTTTGCAGGATCTGGCGAAAACAATTCTATTTATACGTGATGGATCCCAGTATGACGTGTTAAAAAGGGTCACCTAGTTTGGTGAACTCGAGCTTCATAGTGAGCTTAAAGCTCAAAACAGCGACGATGCTTTTGTCGATACCTTCCAAGGCCGCAGTGATCTCAGGTTCGAATCTCGGACTGAAGTTGCAACAAAATCTTTTGAATACTGCAGACATACGGAATTCCTGCTTTACTACCTTCAGAGCTGTTCAAGGTACACGTCAACACAGCTTCCTAGACTGTAATGTGGGTGATTGGCGACTGCAGACCAGACAACATCCAGACGCCCATTAGCTGTGACATTGGGACACAAAGACCAAGATTCAGCGTTATCATATGCCGCCAAAATCAGCGGACTCGAAGCATTGGCAGGATTATTCTAGGAGCATAGAGCAGAGGTAAGTCGACTCGTTATCTGGATTGAGAGCGACATCACATACGAACGTTAAATTCTGCTAATGCAAAATGACGCCCCAAACATATGCTTGGTCCGTCTGAGAAGGTGAGAAGGTGACGATGTCCATGAAACTGTTTTGCTGGAACATCAGAATTTCCAAGCCACCGTTCTAATTCGAATTCCTTAGCGTTTGGTCCCCAGAAGGCTATCGATCTGTTGATTGCGCGTATCGGAGCAGAAACAATGATACCCTTTCTGACAACGATGCATGAAACTAGGAACTTCAGGATGTAACGCAAACTTACCAACTACTACTAAAACTACTAAAGAGGTACGTCATCCACAAATCCTGGTTGGCTTGGAAGATTGAACAGACCGTTATAAATGCAGCGGCCAACAAAGGTATATGCTCAATGGCCGCCTGATTGGAAAAGTCAGGGGAGTATGGGAGTTTGTCGACCAGTAGCAATAAACGTACCTCAGCATCAATCGTAATGGTAGAACAGACTATATATATAATGATACACCTGTACCATGTGGATCTATGTTAGTATCCCAGTTGACAAGAAAAAAAAAGGTAACGAACGCCGTGCGTGGGGACATGACGAGCTGCCCGACACACCCGAGGCCGAGTACATGCAACAGGCGGCACGCCCATGCTCAGCGTATGCTCGTGCAGGGCATCCGCACAGCTTGCACAGCCTCCAAAGAGCGTGTCGTATCGTCCACCTCGCCCCACCCCTCGTCCGCGTCTCTGACCCCACCCAAGCTACAGGCGCAGAATTCCGTGGTCGTGGTCGTGCACTTGCGCATAAAGCTCCGTGACCTTGCCGAAAGCGAGCGCATACGTGTACCCTGCCCCTTGGACTCAGGACCTAGGGGCCAGTTGAGGACGCGGACGGTGTTGAACGGTGTCCGTGATCTCAGCGAGCACGAGGCTAGGCTTGGTGGTGGTGTCGAATGTGCCCGAGTGGTTGAGTAGCTCGTAGGCCATGACTGTGTAGGCCGGAGAACATGATGCCGAGAATCGTGTGGGCGGGAGCGTCAGTCTGGGAGTACGTTGACCGTGCAGTCGTGCATCAGCAAGCATGGATAAGGATTCAAGTACATCTGACACTGTTCACAAGCCAGATACCCTTGGTTCCTCGTGGTCAAAATGGACGGCATTCGAGTACAGTGCTTGTGAACGTGTGATTGAAGAGGTTGGAAGCCTGGCGACGGGTGGGATGCGGTCCTTCGTTACAAAGTTCAAGGCAGCGCGCTGAGACTCAGAGGGACATGGACGACGTTGCTGGTGGCGGCTGGTTGTGTTTGTGTGAGTGCGGCCTCGATATGAAGAAAAGAAAACGCAACGAGAGAGTGAGCATCGGGAACATCGAGCTTGCCCCAGAGGACTGAACAGCAGTCAGAGCGCTGTCGAAAACCCCGCCAGTCGGTGTCGAGCCGACTGAGAAAAAAAGTGAGATCGATGGAAAAACAAACAAGAGCCACAACGCGGCACGTCATGAACGCGCGATCACACTGATCCAGTCACGTGAAACCTTTCTTTCCAGTAGTGCCTCGACGTTGACCTGAGAGAGTGTTTACAGACCTAAGCGTTGAGAAACGGGGTAATGTGAGTCGGGTGTCCTTCAGCTCTGGTTATTGCTGCTCATTGTCGCCAGTACGCACGCACAGCGCGTCGGACGTTCTCTGGCGGTCCCGCTAAACTCTCCGCAGGTGTGATATTCAGCGTATGCATGACACGGTGGTACAGTTTCCTCAACTCGCTCAAATTCGCCACGCCAGCACGTGCACTCGCCGCTCAGGTACGTCCACGCACGTCCACGCCCACGCCCACGCTCGAACTCACCCGCGCATAGGTAGCGCTTGACGAGCTCGTGCTGACACCGGGTGGGACTGCCCTAGGCTCTCGACCGCATACGCGCCGTACGTGTCTTGTTGCGTGTTCCTACAACACACTCACGGGTTCTCCAGATATATTTCTCCTCGTTTGCAACTGGTCAGGAGCATCTTTCTTCTATTCGACTCATCTATCAACCTCACGTCTCGTACTTACAACAGACGCGTATCCCTTCCGGTGCAGATCCTGCATTCCGCCATTGTCCCACCTCACTTGCGCTTTGTATTTGTCAGTGCCGTCAGTCTCTTCTGGATTACATCGTTCTTTGTGCAACCGGCACGCAGACCGCGTCAGCTAAGTCTTTGGTAGACGCGTGCTAACGCCACCAACGCCCGACAAGGCAGAGAAGGAGTTGCATGAGGTCGTCTGGCGAGGGCAGCATCGGCCAGAGAATGAGTTGGGGCTGAACACTGTCTGCAAGGGCTCGCTACCCTGGACGCAGGAGCTGCAGAGGAGAGCCGCACACCATGGGAATCTCCCTTCACCCACTCGTTCACAGAAACGTGAGAACTCTCGTTGTGCATGGTTTTGCGTTGTCTGATACGTACTTGCCTTGATGTTTGAAGGTCGGTGCGTTGAGACAGAGGGTATTGAATGGGCTGGATGAACTGCACGAGCATATCGGATTGCTCAAGCCAGACTCCAAAAGACGCCTCCATGTACATCCCTTCATTATTTTCGTGCTCTTCCTTAATCCTGCCTGTCAATTCGGTACAAAGTTATTCGAGCCTCATCGCGGAACAGGGACAAGCTTTAGCTTTGCAAAAGTCTCCTGTAGCGTGTCACTATGTGAATCACTGCGACGGCTCTTTACTAGTTTACAATAGCAGACCCTATAGCAGATGGCAATCGATCTGTTAGTCCTTTACCGTGCCCAGATCAACGTCCATGACTCCATCTCCACTGGGTTACCTCAACACGCTTGGCGCACTTCCTGTGTTCATCCTCTCTGCCCGGGCCTGCTGCTGGCAGGTGCTGTCCGCGGTTTTGCCACTTCCATCGTGCGTGGTGGCGCACGAGACCCACGCGCCCAAGAAACCGCGCGCGAAGCGTGACCTGCTCGGCATCCTGCTCGGTGTGACGCTCCTTCCTTAACTTTATCCTCCATACCCGCGGCTCTCCTTGTGCCAACTTTCCCTGCGAGAATCGTGTCTGTCACAGCGTCGAAAGTGAGACAGCGAAAAAGAAAGAAAAGGCAAGAGTCGTCGTAATCATTGGGAGGTCGCTGATAATCTTTACAGTACAATTTGCCTACTTGAATGCCATCGTTCTCCAAAACACAGGCAGTGTCAGTCATTCGTAAAGATTTACTCTAGCACTTCACAATGTTGACTTTAAGACCAAACACGAGATCTCGCGGAATCACTGGGCTCTCCGGCAAGGCTTTGCTGTGCCAGGCGTCGGAACAAGTCGCCTTGAAATCGCTAGGGAAACACACGCGACAGGCTTACATTGCTTGGTCTCAAAGATGGAATATTTGATGATGTCAGATGATAAGGTCCCCATACTTGATTCTACCTTCTGAGGAATTTAAAGTTGTTAGGCTCGGAATCACTGGCTATTATCGTTCATTGGCTCAGGTGCCGCCGACGAGTAGACCGCTATGTGGCATGAGTTCCTCACAGCTCTGATCGATCCAATGAGCTTCTCGTGATTTGTGCCAGGGAGTCCTCTCGAGTCAACGCTGAAATACTAGTGTCAATGAATGTTCTGGCTTGGATGTAATGTAGGTATATGACGCGATTCAAAAGATTGTGTCCTTGATGGCAGATGTATATGCATATAAAATAGTAACAGTACCCGCGCAGATCCAAATTTCCTGCTTTTTCACGCGTCCTACCCACCACTCAGTAGTATCTGAGATGTCCATTCCTCAAGACGCCTAGAACTAGAAGCCCGGTGTCCAGTAGCCAGTAGCGTCTCAGGGGATGGTTGTCAACCCCAAGGACTCGCTCAACAAGCCTGACGTTGACGGGCGAGGGCAGAGAATGGAGCTAATTTTTGAGTCTGACAATAGCGGAACACGTAAGTCCCTGTGCTATTGACTCAATGTTCGTCATCCAAGTTCCAACATAGTCTGTCTGCATGTTTTGACCATATCGTCTATGGCTCCAACAAAGCACGTCTGATCCACCTGGAGCAATGGCACGCCCGACCCAGATGGTGGAGGGTGCAACGGTGACTGCTTCTCGAATTGCATCCTGGTTCTAATTTTGCATGTATGTATCTTGTTTCGCTCTAAGTGGAAATCTCAGCTCGGTATCTGTAGTGTATGCATCGGTCGAAAGTTCGCGAACGCTACGGCATCGCAGGAGATTGCTCCGATTGCTGTGGCGCCTGGTATCGTTCTCTCTCCCTGTGCTTTGGCACAGGAAGCGGCAGAAATTGATTTGGAGGGAAAGGCCTTGGCCCGACAACCAGTTCGTTCAATAGGCTGGAAAAGTCCACGGTTGCTATGTCATAATTTTCCCGCATTTCTCTTGCTCTATGTATGATGGTCAGATGTCATTTACTGCAAGTCCAAATGTGGCTACAATGTACGGTCGAGCCCTTCCAACGTGGCACACTTACCATATGTGATACACGACACGGAGTAACAGCTATGGATATATTAATGAGTACATTATGATAGACCTAGTATGAGAAACTGATAATCAATGGGCAATGTAGCATCAAAACCACGCGGGGAAAACCTTGCCACCGGGCGAAGAAGTTGACTTGAGCTGGATCATCATCTATCAAGTGTAGCTAGATGATTTTTCATGATCCCACCACACGTTTGCCTTTTGAGCATCAAGCACTACATGCACACACACTCAATTGCTTATTCCTCGAGTTCAGTAATGCAGGTTGTTTTTTAAAGGGACATCGAAAGTTTTCATCCACTGAGAGGGGAGGAGCAGGGGTGAGACGACGCACTAACGACGGTCGAAATCCGGCGAAATCTCCTCCCCTGTAGTGCACAGTATCCGATCAAATCAGAGTATGCCTTAGAAGCGTTCGGTCATTTTGTATTACAGGCAGCTAAGATACAGCTTAGACGTCAATAACCCTGCCTTGTTCGATAACTTACCCTGAATATTTGCGGATGTCTTCCGAGAGAGGAAGATCGAAAGGGACGAGAACAGGGAGACTAACTTTGTTTTCTGCTCGTGTCCCAAAAGATTCATCAGATCGTTATTTCAATGAGGGTAGATACGAGACAGATTGTCTCTACTCTCATCAAGCACATCATAAGAAACATGGGAAATCAGCACGCAGTCCATAGAACACGGCATCATAAGACTTCATCCCGATCTGCAGGAACCTATGTGTATCTTGTCCACATAGGAGAATCTTCTCAGGACGGGTTTATTGACGTGCAAGTAGACTGTCTGCCGACAGAGCATGCTCGAAAGGCTTGAAGCCCGGCTCACGACATAAAGAACTTCAACGTAAAAAAAGTGACGACCTGAAAGCGGTGATAACAAGAATATGAGACTCACATAATGGCGTTGAACCATTTCGAAAAATTGTCTTGGGTCACGGGAGAGCTCACAGGAGCTAGGAGTTATTTCCCTTATACACCACGAAAAAGACGCAACACGCAAAGTAAGATACTTTGAGCCAAAGATTGAAGACTTTCATTAGTCGGCCACGGATGTCTCCTTGCCGGCAGCTTGTCTGTCAGGATCTTTCTATGTCTCCAGTCCAAAGACGAGCTTCTGAAATTGTTCATCCTTACGTACGGATTCATCATTTCAGAAACACAGGTTGCTCACAAAATGCAATTCGAAACGCAATTAACGATGATGGTTCTGCTAATTTGACGAGGAGAAGCAACCGGCTGTACTCTTGGCTGACCAATTACCCATTGTGCATAGAATTGCAAGATACTTGAATGCCGAGCACATGAGACAGCAAGTTGACGTTAGGAACGCAAGACTCGAACTGACAGTGACCGACAAGGTTGCTTGTGCATGTGATCCCCTTGTGTTTTGCAACGCATTGTGTGGCAAGAGTATTCATTCAAAACAATCGTCATTGTTTGTTGCAGTCTAGGCTTGATATCGTCTTGCTAAATACAGGCCTTGTCACTCTCAGTCATCTAAAAAGATTCGAAGGATCGGCTCTCCTTGCGCTAATGTTTCCAAGGCAGTCGAAACATGTACGCCCCTTTCCTCTTCCTATTCCCTTCTGCCATCGTGACCTTGCTAACACTACCACCAGCATACAACGTCCGAAGGACACCCGTAGTCAACACCTTCACGATCCTTAGTACCACAACGCGTCTAGCTTCACAACAAGTGGCTTGATGTATTGCGTACGTCTCTAACGCACTGTAAAGATGCATTATTATGCCGACTCTTACCAACCACAAAGCACGAGAAAAGAATGGGGCAAATCTAATGCCGCGTATAGCAAGGTAAAAGAAGTATGAGAGAGTAGGGACAGACGCGTCTTTCTATTCGTTCGAGGTCGTATCTGCGGTGTTCTCAGTGTTGTCAACGGTGAGCATCGCTATATACCTGCCAACCTCATCATGGATAACTTCGCCTTAGTCTCTCGGCTCAACGCCTTCCTCGGCACGCAGGTCCATATATATCCTATTCTATGGAATAGCGCCTGCCACATAGTCAAAAAAGTCAAAGAGAGGATTAGATACACCGTTGGGATATACAGGAACACTCCTCAAACTGCTGAGCCTGTCCATCCCCTGCCCTCCTTCCTCCACTTGTCCATCCCACTATGGCGCACCGCTAACGGCTTTCATCCCTACTTCGGATATCCTCACGATCCTCGAAGAAATACGGCAGCTTTGGTGTGTTACCTACTCTCGACAGCACTAGTACTACGGAGGAACGCACGGGTTGGAAGCGGGTGGACACGAGAAGGGGAAAGGGATGAGGAAGGTGAGAATGCTTGTCGTGTGCTGTTAGGCTGTCGCTGATTGATGTCTAGTGCGATGCGCTTAGCTTAGTCATTATGAATATATTCATATGAGGTTGTATCGTTGGGAAATGCGTTACGACTCTAACCTTTCACGCTTGAACTGCACTCGCATGTTCATATTCCTCTCGATCAATAAGGTGAGACGCGGCGTGTTGCGCTCCGACTGAACAGGAAAGAAAGGAAAAAGATTCTTAGCCTTTTTTTCGTCCTCTGTCTTCTCACCTGTGTGAGTCGCTTACCAAGTTCGATTTCTTACGCAGCCACCGTTGGAACGAGGGCGTTAAACGCCCATGGCCGTCAAAATTATGTGCGCTGACCCATCAATGTGTGCGCACAAGACGAAAATGAAACAGGTAAGAGCGTTCGTTTCCTGACCCTTTTCTTGACTTCTGCTCAATGGCTCTCTGAGTACAGTAATGTGCAAGATAGCCAGATGTACGGTTTCTGACATTTTTCTTGGCACCGGCACTGGTTCCGTCGGACACAGGCGCAGGACACTGGTAGGTCCTGACCGATTGTTTCACAGTTAGGCCTTTGACTTTCTCTCTTTTTATGTTGCATCCTCAATCTCATTAAGTTTATCAGAAAAAGCCTTACGATTCAGCATAATGAGCATCAGCGAAACAATTCAAGGAATGATGTAGTGGAAGGGTTACAAAGACAGGAATTCACCAGGTATGTAAGAATGTTCGCAGTTCGATTTCAATGTTTCGCTGACTGATGCTCACTGCAAGCACATTTATCAATAGATGCGGCATCGATATCTACTAAGGGTGTAATACAACTCGTTCTTGACACGCCTACTACGAAACACTGGCGCAGACAATGCATTGTTACGATTTAATCAATTTTCTCGCGCAATGTACGTGAAAGGTTAGGCACTCTAAGAGCCAATCCAAAAGCTTACTTTAATGTTTCACGACCGAGCGACAAACGACAAACGTGCGATGGACTCCTAACCATTCCGAAAGGCTTACTCAGGTATTTGCTGTCTTCTATATGAGAAGCCCGCTCTCGTATATCTTCAATTTCAAAATAGCGCCAGCTTTTAGAAACAGCGAGAATTGGAGCTTGAAAGCCCTCTCGCAGACTAATTCTCTATGACAGGGAAGTGGAAGCAAAGTCGTCTGGTCCATGCGTCGAGAGTGAGGGAACTAGGCTTAAACCATATTGAGGTGTTCTCAGATGAAATCCAGGGGGTCGTAATCGTGAGACCAAATCACCTAACGAGTCACTGGGTTCCAACTCCCGCAGCGTGATGGCATAGTTCCAGTCATGCATCAATGTTTGTTTATTGCCTGCCTCGAGGTGGACACGTTTATCGTTTCGTATAAGCCCTCGTCCTTTTCATATTACCCAAACACGCGCATAGAGGCAGGTTTGGTAGGGTCAGGTCTCTGTAGAAATCAAGTCATGTCCTGATACGCGCTCTGACCAGGTTCAACGCACCTCAAGTTCCCAAACCACAAACTCGATTGATGAACTCCGCGCCCGATCCACATACACAGAGCCCCAGCCCAAAGGTAGGTCGAAACGTTAGAATGTGATGGTTGTACCATAGACTCTTATACCTCCGCAGTTGCAAAGAACGCATGTACCTGCACGTCGATCTCAAGCAAGCTCGCCCTCGTTTTCCGGCCAGTCAAGGTACTTTTGAGTTGGAGCTTTCTCCTATCATTGAGAGCCCTGCGATTACGGCCCCGCTTGCTCTGAGTGCTGTAATAAGTGGTGAAGGCCAAGGCATGATTGCGTATTCGTCAGTTGGAGATAGACCTCCTCGTACTTGCTTGAGCCTTGGGGATATGGTCCTGTACGTTATTCGTTCAGCGTCTGTTCGACGTTCTTTGGGTTTATGCTTTATGACTTCTATCCCTCGTGACTTTGGAAAGAGTTGATGACCGACAGGCTCTTGCCTGTCATCTCTTGATAGTGCTTCTTCTCTTTCCTCGAAATGGTTTGACTCTCGAGTGTCGGCTAACACACTTCCATTGTGGCTGACCTTGCCTGATTTGTATCTAGCCGAATCGAAAAGAGCAGCCTGAAGAAATATCATGTTCTGAAACCAGGGATGCGCTAATGACAGGTATGCTTCTCTACAGCCACTCTCTATCTTTGAATCGGGCTGGCTCTTGAAGCTTGAGATTCATCGACCGTAAACAATACATACCTTGCCACGCTCAGTCGAAACGAACATACTCTCTCTGCGGTGATACCGGCAGTGATTCTGACTGTGCCGATGCCGGATCTTTCGAATTCTTCTCAAGACGTTGGGAGCTTCAATGCGCCTCCGAGTAGACAGCTGACTGGACGATAGCTGGAAGGTCGCTTTTCTCATGCATCGTTTTCTTCAGTACCCACGGGACTGAAAATTTGCTGTGGGCAAAGTGAGCGTGTCATCCGATGGTGGCCTAGGCAATGGTTCAGTAATCGAGAACAATCACACTCTTCTCCGGCCCCGTACTCTGATTTCTAGGTCAATAAATGATCTGTTTCGTCGTAGAGTGCACAGTAGTATTGATCGAGGACGCCGTGTTTGGGATAGTTTCTTAGGTCTTTGCTCCAGACGTCGCTCTCTTCCCGCGGGTCCTCGTTCCCATACTGGCGACATTTCCAAGTCTACTGCAGAGTCCAGACGCCGACGAGGTTAGGTCTTTCTTTTTCCTCAGCGTAGAGCCGGTGGTTTGGGAGCCTACGCCAAGAACGTACCGACCGAATGTTCTGAGAGTGAGTTGAGACATGTAGTGAATACAATAATCATTGTAGACAGCACGATACGCAGTATTACAGTTCTTTGAATATGTCAGTTTCCGGTCGCCAATTTGTGTGGTGGTGGTGGTGGTGGTGGTGGTGGTGGTGGTGGTTTTGTCTAAGCGCGTGTGTCCTATTCGGAGTTAACTCCTCTTTATGACTCCATTCAAAATGTTTTGCTATCACCAGCAGTGCCAGATCTGCAAGCTTTGCGATGAGCTATGTATACTACCTGGCTCTTATCATTGAAGGTCAAAGACTACAAGAGGTTATATATGGTCGAGAAAATCGGGTTCGTCGTCTTATTTCTGAAATCCTATCCCATACTTATGCTCCACTCCCTCCTTGATCGTAGACTTCCACCATGTCAGCCAAAATCCTCCACCGCGACAACAATGCTGTACAGACATCGAAAAGGGGGCTCGCAGAACGCTTACAATTGATGGGCAAGACAGTATCCCATCATCGAGGAGCCATACTGGCATTGGAATTAATTATCCGTGCTGTCGCATATTTTCACTCGTGAGTTATGTTCGGCTTTTCGTTGACTGGCAGCCAATGCTTGTTCATCCAGGATCGTTGATTAGCAGAGTATAGCTAATGCCTTCTTTTCGTCGTACTCCTGGCTGGAATCTTTGCAGTATTCCTTCAGGTAGTTGTGTATTAGTTTGTTGTAAGTGCTCGTGAGTGGGTTTGGATGTGGTCTTGGTGAGTTTTTTTCCCCTTAAAAATGGGATTGCACTCGTACTGATTGATTCGCAGATTGAGCATGACACTGTCGATTACCACCCCATAGTCGGCCTGAAATGCCTCCCATTCGCTGGATAGGCTTATTCCTTCTCTGTGTCCTGTCGGAAGTTGCTATCATTGCAATCGATTTGGCAGAGCTTCTCGGTTCAGAAATCGTGTGCATGCTTTTCCCTAAGCTTCAACTCTGACATGGCGCACTCACCACGGCATTCGACGTCTTTCTGTTATTCGGCAACCCCCTTCAAGGCCGACCTGTTCTGATGCTTGAGTCTATAACTGCAGGACTGGTGTATTCACCATTTCAAAGCAGATGCTGCATGGCGACCCATTTTCCGCCTAAGACTACGTCCTTGCAATCCTGATATATATCATGATCATAGGCTGACATTGATCGGACAATAGCTGTTGAAGGATATCTTCCCTCAAAGTACGTCTTATCATCCGGGACCCTCTATACCTGTAGGTTTCTCCAAATGTATTGACGTATAATCTTCCTGATGACGCATAACATAGCTGTCGGTGTCTTTGGTGCGACAATCATGCCACATAGTCTATCTTTGAGCTCTGCACTCGCAACCCAAGACCGAGTCAGCCCTGCAACGCCCTGACACTCGACTATGAAAGGACAACGACACCGGCGACTCACAAATCTCGGACGCGCTCAACACGACTGTCCAAAGTAAAACTCAATCACACGTGTCTCATGTTCCAGACAAACTCCTCTCCTTGTTCCGCGCACCACTTCAATGTGATCATACGACTAGCGCGACGCGCCATGCTGTTTGTGAAAACAGACTGCATGTATTCATGAAATCTCATATCTATCACGGGATTGCGGACGTGGTGATCAGCTTGTTTGCTGTTCAGATCAACTCCCTGTAAGCTTTTCTCAAATACTGTCCACCTGCCTGGCTAATGTTGATTCAGTGATAGTATCTTGATTTTAGCGAGCACAGTGTTCTTTTACAACGGTAATCAGCGTGGAGATAAGGTTCCGGCGAGCCTTTTTGATGCCTATGATCTCAAACGAAACTTGGTGGGACGAGGTGCGCATATATACATCTGTTTCATTATATCGTCTAATCCTTCTTTAGGTGCAGAGACGTTAATCGCCGTCGCTCTATTTGCAACCGGGTGGGTACTTTTACTTCACCTCTTTACTACGTTAATATCACGCCTGTGCCAGAAGGCTGCATGCCTATCGAGAGTGGGTATTTTCCGCCACGACAAGTTCAACCTAATTCTGTGTGCGAAGAGGCCGTGAAAGCAGTACACGTCAACCTTGTTGATTTGGTCTTAGCTACTCCTAAGTCAATATAGGTATGATGGTTCTGGTACAGTCAGTGATTGGTTATGCGTATTGGGTATAAGTTGATCATCCTCAGTCAGGTATAAATGACTGAGAGTGCTAGCTACAGAGTCCGAATATATAGTATGCAACAATGACAATGTTCCCTTTGTACAAGTGTGAAGGGACGTGGTGCCTGGCCCAACACAATAAACGTCTGTGGTGCATGATTACCATCTACCATCGCTGCCACCGGCGCCTTCACCGTCCTCATTGGGTAGGCCAGCATCCTCCACAACATCCCCTCCTTCCTTTACAACTTCCTCTGGATTGTCATCGGGCTCTTCATCGTTACAGGGTATATCCGCGGCGGCAACAATAATACCCTCCAGCTGTGTTACCACATTTGTCATTGAAGGTCTTTCAGACGGAATGAAAGACCAGCATTGGTCAAGGACCATTTCCAGACGTACGTCGGAAACAAGAAGAACCAAGCCATCAGGACCTGAGGGTTTGATATGATTCCCAGCAGCTTTTATGACACCAGCATCACGCTGACAATCGCGGTAGGGAATGTTTCCAGATAGCATCTAGAGCTTGGGATCACAAAACGTGAAACTAAGTGTGCTTAAGCACCTGCCTCGTAAGCTGTACAGCCAAATCCCCACACATCGGTAGCGATATTGGGTTGTGTATCGTCTTGATGCAACTCGAGTGCTTGCCACCGAGTCGGTCCTGACTCGAGATTAGAAGGCGTAAGGCCCGTCGGTTGGATTGCCTGTATGACCTGAGACAGACCGAAATCACTCAAGACTGCACGCACGTCCTTTGTTATCAGGACGTTATTCTTTCATGTACTAATTAGACAGTGGCTCATAAACAATACAAAATGCACTCACACTCTTTAGATCCCCGTGTATGATTGGGGATGCTTGTGTATGTAGGTACTCAAGCCCACGAGCAACATCCAAAGTCTGTTTCAAGTTTAATGATCTGAGATGTATTGGAAAAAAAAGTGCATACTAGTAAACGTCTGTCAGCGCTCGCACCTGCTGGTCCATGCAGGAAGTCCGCTGCATTGCCATTGTCGTGCCATTTCATAATTAATGACGGTCGGCCTGACATATGGTAGGATGTTCCGAAAAACTGTGCGATGTTTGGATGCTCAAGGCGGTGCCATACATATGCTTCCCAATTCAAGCGCTACATGTCATTCATGAGCATCAAGTATTATAGGGCATAAGCTTGAACAACCTTGCGAGCAGCTACTACATTGCCTTGTGCAGAAAAAGTGCGCAGGAGCTTGATGGCAACCTGTGATGTGGCGTTGGTTCATTTGCATGCAAGCTAAGGTTACAACTTACTGTAACAGTCTCGCCGTTTTTACCAGAACATGCTCCTTTGTAGATGTCTGAATAGCCACCCATTGACACTGGTAAGTCGGTGAGAGTTTTGACTGACATCGTCAAGTCGACCACTCCTGAGATCGGTGAACCCGACAAGGAGGTGTTGGGAGTGAGAGTCTGTGAAGTCTGCGGAGTAGAAAAGGGGGAGAGTTCCGGTGTGACATTTGGAGAGGTATCATTTATGTGAGGTCGGGTTGAGGGAATGAAGAGGTGAGGAAGAGAATGACGGTATGCCAGTCTGGTCAATGGCTGATTGACTTCATCATGCTGATTGATTGGACAGTAGTCATAACGAGCGGACTTAAACTCTGTCAGCAACAAAAATTTGTGGTCTGATCTTGTACACCTTACATTCGGCTTCCATCCTACGTCTAGGTAATTTCCAAGTGGATAGCGAGGCGGACGATTCATCACTAGCAGGTAGAAGGAAGAGACAGTTTTTGTGTGACTGAGAATGCGCGAGTGCAATATATAGCCATATAGCGGTTGTATAGCCATCTAAACATCACCGTTTGAAGATACCATCTTTTTGGCCACTGACAGTCATTGGCGCTTTAGTGTTACAGCACGGCGAACAGCTCTGTCACAGGTACTACGTATATTCTGCACTGTAGGCCATGGTGCTCAACCATTATGCAAGCCACTCGAAATCGCAGTACTAGTGTGACATTTTCCTACAATGGTTATCCCAAAAAATCGACATACACAACAAATGCATGTACCTGTTCAGCAAGACCACATCTGTGGTTTATCACTGAATGTAGCAAAAAAATCGCTCTGTTGTAAGACTAGAACGCTAAATCGTTGGGTGGATAGCAAAGGTGTTGTTTTGACGACTGGATTGCTGACAAGAACAGATCGAGGTCCCCTGATAGGTTGGCACGTGATGTAACAATTGAGAATATTGTTTCGCTCAAAACTTTGAGTACTTAAATGGCTGTGCGTATACAGATCAATAGCTTCCCTCCGTGTTATGATCTACTCAGAACCTGGCTAACACTGCCTATCGAGCTTGCGTCACATCCTTTAGGCTGAGCTCCTGCTTGGCCACCAAGGAGCAACGGAGTCACAATGGAGACTGGAGTCACCAAAACGCGTTCAGCACTTACCAGATATCCGCATATCACGCATCTGCTCTTGAACTGATGTACGATACGATGCATTGCGTGGGGCTCTCATCGTGACACCATCATGTCCTCTACGCGCCAAATAGTCATCGATGATTCTGACGTGGTGCGCATTCAGTACTCAGGTGGCTGGACTACCAATACTACAGGCCTGGACAGCATTGGTACCTACGGAACAATTTACAATGAGACGTCTCATGGTGCAATAACGTCCCAGAGCTTATCCTTCAAATTTGAGGGTGAGCTTAGACCTCTAGTGTCCTTGGCATGCTTCAACGCATTGTAGGAACTTCTATCTCCGTTTTTGGGACAAACCAACAAAAGCTTCATCCAGATAACATATACTCGCCAAGTTGCGAGTGCTTGATTGACAACATGGACTACAACTCGACAGGCCCTTCCTTCGATCCTCAAAATAACTGGGATCTCTGCGGCGCAAATAACCTCAAACCTGGCCATCATACATT
>JABAJZ010013801.1:0-11322 GCA_018857265.1 Termitomyces sp. T32_za158 | reverse complement strand
ACGGCGACGGCACAGACGCGTCCATCGCATCCGAGTCACGTCCACCTCCACCTCTCGCGTCTCCAGCAGCTGCGAGCCCGTCGCGTCACATCGCCACCACCTTCCTTTCGCCCCCCTTTCTTTCCATACTTCGTTTCGTTTCGCTTCGTTTCATCTTCTTCGAGTCGTTTCTTCTTTCCATTGCACCACACCACACCACACCACACCATCCTGTATCACCATACATACGCATGAACGAATCGAAACACTGCTTCGTCCGTAGCGATTCACGCGTAGTCGCGTCCGTGGTGATCGTCTCTCTCTTTCTCTCTCTCCACCGGAAATACACGTAGCATGCGAGGTATTGGTTTATCTCGGCAGCGACCTTCGCCTCTGCCTCTCTCATATCGATAGAGGGCAACGGGCTACGGCATACGCGTCCATCGCATCCGAGTCACGTCCACCTCAACCGCAACCGCCTCTCGAGTCTCCAGCAGCTGCGGGCCCCATCACGTCACGTCACCACCTTTCCCCTTTTCTTTCTTTCCTTCAGTTTTGGTTTTCTGTACAGTGCACTCATCATCACATCTGTGTTACATCGTACTTATCACCATATGAACCGCATGATTAGAAGTTCAAGCAACGTCCAAAACAGGGGTCCGGGACTCCGTCGCGACTCCTGACAAGTCGAGCCGGAGGGTCAGGCACCCCGCCCCGCATCAATATTCATATTTGTTACCGGCGTCTATTTTTATCGGCGAGCGTCTATGTACATATGTACATACATATCCCAAAGGGACAAGCGTTTTTCCTGAACTGAACGGCGGGGACGACGGCTGGTTGGCATGGGTACGTCACGGTACGTACGTACATACGTATGATATCCCAAAGGGAAGATTGTTTGGTTTTTCCTGGAGGATATATAATGACGGATCTGTGGTGATGTGGGCGACGATGGCTGGGCGTGGCGTGGTTTGATCATCACGGTGCTGGTGCTGGTGGTGGGCGGTTGGGAAGTACGCGTCGCGTCGCGTTGATGCGCGATGATTGAAGTACCCGGAGGTCCCCGTGAGCTGTGTTCATTCTTCATTCCCATCTGGAAGTACCTGGACATCTATTGATTATTTCTCTCATCTGGACATAAGTTACCCCCGACCCGTGCCTGGACATGCACATCACATCGCATCATCATCGTCCGTATCACCGACCCCCCCTCCCCGCCTCACGCGGAACTTTGATTGGGCATCAAGTATGCATTTACACATTACTTACTTATGTTTGGGTAACCGCACATGGTAAATCGCGCCACCGACTCACGATTACTATACTCACTACATACTTACCTCACAATCTATTCACTACGAGGTTTTCGAATTCAAATTCAAGAAGCAGCAACGTATCTAGGTAGTAACATCATTTTTTTGTTGGCCGTCAGCGACGGCAGCGATGATGGTGGTTGTAGTTGTGAGGTACGCCCGCGTCGCGTCGTCGCGCCATGCTGGATTGAAGTACCCATATGACTCGTGAGCTATGTATAAATTTTCTTTCATTCTTCATCATCTAGACGTACCTGGACATCTCATCGCATTACCATCGAGTCGTCGTCGTCTGTATCAATCGCCGACCTCCCCCCTCCCCACCTCACGCGGAACTTTGATAGGGCATCAAGTATGCATTTCTGCATTATAACCACACGAATTCGTGCCACCGGCTCACGATTACTATACTTACTACATACTTAGTTCACAGTCTATTTCCTACTCGAGTAAAATAGCGCCGCCGGCTCACAATTATACTTATGTACTTACTTCACGATCTATTTCCTACGAGAGTTCAGATTCAAATTCAAAACGCAACAACGTATTTATGTTGTGGTAGTTGTGACGGCCGTTGCGAGGTACGCGTCGCGTCGCGTTGTCGCGCGATGCTGGATTGAATTACCCGCAGAACCGCGTTGTTCTCTTTCATTTTGCATTCCCATCTGGACGTATGTAATGTGCATACACTGGCATACCCCGTGCCTGGACATCACATCATGGCATCATTATCGTCCGTATCACCGACTTTCTCCCTCCCCACGCGGAACTTTGATTGGGCATCAAGTATGCATTTACACATTACTTACTAACGTTTGGGTAACTGCGCAGGGTGAAATCGTGCCACCGGCTCACGATTACTATGCTTACTACCTACTTCCTTCAACGAGGAACTTTGATAAGGCATCAAGTATGCATTCATGCATTGCTTATGTTTGAGTAACCGCGCATGTTGAAATAGCGCCGCCGGCTCGCGATTACTATACATACATACATAATGTACATACTACATACTTACCTCACACTCTATTTCCTCCTCGAGTGAAATAGCGCCGCCGGCTCACGATTAGACTACACAATCTATGTCCTACGAGAGTTCAGAGCCAAATTCAAGAGGCAACAACGTATCTGATGATATTTTTATGTTGGCCGTCGGCGGTGGTTGTGACGAACGATTGAGAGATACACGTCGCATCGCGTCGTCGCGCGATGCTAGATTGAAGTACCCGCAGCATCGCGTTGCTCTCTTTCGTTTTCCGTCTGGTCGGATATACCCCGTGCCTGTACATCACATCTTATCACAATCGTCCGTATCACCGAGCTCCCATCCCCGCCTCGCGCGGAATGCTGCTACGTAGTAACCCACCCTTAATGTGGCCGGTGACCGCGCACGGCGAAATCGCGCCGCTGACTCACGGTTATACTTACTTACTTCACAATCTATTTCCTACGAGATCATATCCAAAAAAGCACCAACATATCTAGTAATAGCAATAGTAACGTTTATCGCGCAGTAGTCTGTTGACCCGCCCTCTTCTCCGCAACCTTATCCACAAGCGGGGCCTCCGCCGCATTCTGCGCCGGCACCTCCAACTTTGAGTTTGCCTCGCGCTGCGGTGACCGCATATCGCCTTTGAACCCAACATAATACACCCTCGACACCTCCTCCCCGACAGACTCGCTCTACATCAAACATCAAAAGTTCAGCCAATAAGTACGGATGCGAAGGACAGCGATCGACTCACGAAGAACAGAGATAACGAGGTCACGCTCGTAAACGCCGCCACACGCAGCGGGTATTCGATCACTCCAGGTTCTCCCTCCAGCAGACTCAGATCGAGCTGCGGGCGGATCGTCTCCGCGTCCGCGAAATCGACGATCGTCGGGCGATTCGCGTATATACGCAGACGGCGCGGCGCAACCTCTCCCCGGCCTTGAACAATTAAACAGCGTATTCAATAATGTGTGCCCACTCGGACACAGGGGCTTGCTCACCAAGTTTCAGCAACACCGATTTGACCCTGACGATCTGCGTGAACGGGATATGTAACACCACCTTCATGAACGACCGTCAACAACAATCAATAGGTGTCCAGCTGCCCGCCGCCCAAAGACGAACGCGCCAACCTGATCGTCGACTCCCGACTCCGCGAACCTGCGCGTGTCGTCCCGCTCATCCCACGGCTTGATCACAGTCCGCGCGTCCTCCGGTACTGCCAGGTTAAGTCCATACACCCTTAAGTACCGCGAAAATGAGAAATGAGAAAAAAACTCGCTTCGATCGCTCACTTGTCCCTGTCAATCACACCATAGAGGTTCGCGATGTCCGTCCCTGCAATGCTCGACGCGACAGAAGCATCCTGCGAAGACATATAAGTAAGAAAGAAACCACGTTACGTTTCCTGTAAATCATTATTTATTGAGATTAATCACGTGACACATTAACACATTTTTTGGGACACTGTGTGGAATTTCGACCCATGCATCGGTTTCCCCGACAGGCGCTGCTCAGACGGAGCGTAGCGCGCCCGGGGCGCGTCCCACTGCCCACCGTCTCCGCCGCCACCTCTTCGCTCCTCCTCCGCCGTCACTATGCCAGCCAGAAGACGCTCACGCAAAAATTCGACAGGATTCTGGCATCTCTGAGGCCGGACATGAATACGGACGAGTTTGCAAGGAAGATGGCTGCGCTCTTGGTGCTCTCGCAGGAGAACGAGGAGCTCTCTGCGCGCGCGGTTGCTGCAGTCCGCCCGTTGGTCCATGCTGAAGGCGTCAAACGAGCTTTGCTGTCTAAAAAGGTAGACATATACATGGACGAGCCGCCAGAGGACAATTACGATGCGTTTGTAGAAAGTTTGGATGCGCGTATGTCCCGTCATTGCTTTCTTCATGTCTTTCCCTGACTCTTTCTCCTTCATTTATAGCTCAGAACAACACACGTTACACAGGTAAGTTCTCATTCGGCTCGGCATGGCCGTTCGTGTTCCATCTGACTAACTCAACAACTATGTACGACAGAACTCCCGACAAATCCGTCTCTCGAGCATCCGGGTGTGACACTCGAGAAGCACCTCAAGAACCCGCACGTCCAGAAAAAACTTGCCGACATCCATATCGTCCGTCGAGCCGACATGATGGAGCCGCTGAAGCGTCTCGAGGAGGAGCCGGCCGACATGAAAGCCTATATCAAACTGGCAGAAATCTTCGAGGACTTTGGCATTCCTATCTTCTATCAACGATGCACGATACCTCTCGACCTCGTCGTAGACGAACCCTTCGATTCGCTGGCAGAGGTGCGCGAGCTCATCAGTACCAACGAAAAAGAGATCGCTGCAGAGGACCCAGCAGTGGCTGCGGAAATGGCTGCAGAAGAAGCTGAGCAATCACGGCGTGTACCGGTTCCACGGCCGGCGCCACAGACAGACTTGTCACTGGAATCATTACCTGCGTCAGGGATGGCAGGAGAGAGCAAAGAACCTACCGCCGGTGGCAAGGCCTCGACCAAGCCCAAAAGGACAAATACCAATACTTTTGCATATCCCAACCTCATGACACCCGACCCGCTGCTCGACTCGCGTGACGTGCTCGAACTTCCGCCTGACGGCAAAGAACAGATCTTCCACAACCGCGTCATCATCCGGAACCACACCTCCATCTTCCACGAAGCGATGGAAGACCAAGGGTTCGACTTCAGCGACCCGGGGTACATGCCGACGCGCACCGACGAGACCGAAGAGTCCGCGTCCTCGCTCGAGAACCTCCCGCTCTCACCCACGGAGCTCGCCGAGTTCTACCGTTTCCCCCTCGTGCGCCGGCGGGTGACGCAGCAGACCGGCAAGGGCAAAATCCACAGGATATACGTCCTCATGGTCGTCGGGAACGGCAACGGCATGGTCGGGTTCGGGCAGGGGAAGGACGACGACAACACGCGCGCAGAAGCCAAGGCGTACGCGCAGGCCGTGCGCAACATGGACTGGGTCGAGCGGTTCGAGAACCGCACCATCTGGACCGACATGGAGACTAAGCTCGGCTCGACCCAGCTCCTCCTCCGCCCGCGTCCCGTCGGATTCGGCCTCCGCTGCAACCCAAATCTGCACCAGGTGCTCAAGGCGGCGGGGATCAAGGATATCAGTGCCAAGGTATGGGGCAGCCGCAATCCAATAAACGTCATCAAGGCCGCCTTCCGTGTTCTCCAGGCCGGCCATGCGCCTCTCGGCATGGGCGATGGTATCGGAGGCAAAGGCCGCAAGTTGAATAAGGGCAGTGGACTTAGGAGTAAGGAAGACGTAGAGCGCGAACGGGGAAGACAGCTAATCAGCTTGCGGAAATAATAAAGTCCTTGCATCTTCTCGTACTTCAAAGCTTTGCTGTATTAATTGCATACTTACATATAATTCATCCTTGCCCAAAGTCACCTCGCCGGACGTAAAAAACTATGAGTATCTCATCAAAATTGGAAGCGAGCTGGCCTGTTCGATGTGAGGCACGAGCACGGGGCAGGGTGTTTCTCATAAATCATCCTTTCCAAGAGTCTAGCCACCTCACCAGACGGGAAAAAAAACTCAGACCCTCTCCAAAGTATCTGACGACATTGAAGCTCACAGTTTTGTGACGTGATTGCACGATGCATTGGATGATTCGTGCACGTGTATAGAACGTAAGCTACTGGACATGAGGAAAGGATCGTGAATGCAATCCGCAAGTAGAAATACAAGTACAGTAATGTACATACCCGCCTAGTATCGTCAAGGAGTCGTGAAGTTCACAAGTGCCAAGCACTAATGATCGAAAAGAGTATCAAGATCAGTGTCAGTGGTGATACTATAATCCTATAAGATGAGCTTGCAAAAACGTGAAAGATGGATGTTATGCGTAAGTTTCAAGAGCCGATGAGGATGTGTGCAGAGCCGATGCGAGGACGATGAAAATGCAAATGAAAGTGAACATGCTATGCGATGATGGATTAAATTACGAAAGAATGAAACACAATCGAGGGGATTGAATCATGCAGCAGACCTTGGAGAATGAAAGAGAGGAAAAAGACAGTCTATAGAGGGGGTTCACTGGACCAGCTCACTGCGCACCGACGTGTGTAAAGAATTTGCTAGGCATGAACCAGTGGCGCGGGGAGCGAACACATTGCGCAGCTCGCTGATTCTGCGGATGAAATGGGATCGGGATCGGCGCGGAGCGGCGCTGGTGGGTTTGCGTCGGAACATCAAGCCCGACGTCCTGGAAAGGTGGCGCAGCAGGCGCTTGATGGCCCGAATGGGCTGTATGGGCTTCCGCGGGAACATGGTGCCTGCCTGACGGTAGCGCAGCTGAAGGAGCCGGTGGAGGAGCCGGAGATGATGAGCGTGAGAAGAATTTGATAGAGTTGAAGATGCCAGCAGTCTTCGGTCGGGCGGAGCTGTCGTGTGGATTTTTTGACGCGACGAGGGAGAAAACTGGATCCCTTGATGAAGGAAAAACATCGGTCACTGCAGTATACACGGAGAGAGGAGGCTGACTGGGGGGGGAATGGCTAGGACACTGCACCTGTGAACGGTACTCGTGCCAGTCGGCTTCCGGTGACGGGGTCTTGGATCTTGTAAAAGCCATCTCACGGCTGTCTGCAGAACTGCTAGAATAGACTGATGGAGAAGACATTTCTGTCATCGAGGAGACCCAGATGACAGGGGAAGTCATCTCTTTATCATCAAAAGAGGACTCCATCGACACAGAGAGGCCTCTGGATTCGGAAATGGTGCTCTCAAAGAAGAATGTTGAAGAATAGGGGTCAAATTCCACTGCGGTTTGCATCATGGAAGTACCATCGGAACAAGACGTCGCCATACTTGCTGTGGGGTCGTAAAACCGTGCCTGCTGCGCAAGATGGGTATCGATCGTGAGGCATTTCCGAGGACGAGTGATACCCTTATCTGAGAAACGAGTATCGAAACTATTAGGAGTCTCGGGTAAAGATGATGTCCCTGAGGACACGGGGGAAACAGGTGTAGGAGTTCGCTCGGGCCAGGCAAGCGATGAAGATGAGGAATCCGTTTCGAGCGCTTTCGTCGCGCCACTGGACGAGTATGCGGTCCAAGGGAGTCCATAGTTTGAAATGTCTGCGATAGAGGCAGTAGAATCGTGCTTGGCAAAAATAATGTCGGAAGTGGAAGTGGAGTCCTTGCTCCAATGTGAAATGAACCCGCCACCCTCCGACTTCGAGGGAGGGAAGACTGCTTGGGGCTCTTCCTCTGAAGATTCGCTGTCGATATCCATACCCGCCTCCCAGGGGCACCGGGCCATACTTCCCTCAAATATGGCGTTGTCCGAATAGAATGTCTCTACATCCTCGACGGCGCTGCGGAGTTCGCGCAATGTGATTCTCTCCCTCCAATCAACTTCCAGCATCTGTACCAGGATGTCGTTGATTTCGGCGGATATTGGGAGAACGGTAGGAAGGAAATTAAGAGGGTCACGAAGGTATGCCCGGAAGGTTTGGTCATCTGGAGTCGCGGACTTCCAGGGGTTTCTGCCGGTCGCTAGGTTGAGGAGGATGATCCCTAGCGACCAAATATCATTGTGCATGGGTGAATAGTTTCCGGTAAGGGCAAACTCGCCGCCTTGACATTCTGTTGAAAACAGAATGAATGTCAGTCGCTCCATTCGTAATTGAATAAGAGAACTTTACCTGGACTCATGTGGTAAACACTACCAGTGCGAAATTCTGTACTCAACTTCTCAGTAGTAGCGAGTCCAAAGTCGGTGATGGCAACACGGAGGCCATCGTCAAAGCAGAGAACATTCTCAGGCTTCAGGTCGCGATGATAAATACCGAGGCTGTGACAAGATTCAACTGCGTCAAGCAGCTGAAGGAACACATGTTTGATCAGAGCGTCATTTCCCAGATAACGGCAGTTATGCAGGATCTGCGTGAACAAGTCATGGTCTGGAGCATAATCCATAATGATATAAGTGCGGTTGTATTCCTCAACGACGCGGTGGAGAGTGACAACTCCAGGATGTGATGATGCGAATCGGTGCAGTGTGATCTCGCGAAGATGAATTTGCCGTTGACGGCCAGTCTGATGAACCTGAGCCACGAGGCATTTGACGGCGTACGACTTCGGGTTGAGAGAACGAGTATCCACAGCACGGTAGACGACACCGTACCCTCCCACGCCCAGTATTTCGACAAGCTCAAGGCAGCCGCCATCGATGAGAGTTCCAACTGCCGGGTGAATATCGGAGGATAAAGCGGCGGAGGCCTTGTGGGACATTGCTGTAAAGAGAAGAGGTCTAAACGACCAAAAAGAAGTAAGCACCAGTGCTAACGAGTAGGTCGGAATAGAGAGGGGGGAATAGAGGGAAACTAGCCATTATAAGTAGAAAACACGTTGTTCCCCCCATTTGTGAACGATCATTCTGAAAGCCAGGTGTGGTGCTGTCGTACTCGTGTAAAACACGAGGTATCAAAACAAATGCACTTACAAGCTGCCCGGACACGCTCTGATGCGTCAACAAGCTGTCAAATGCAGGAGTGAAATGGAACGATACTGGTTGGAACTACTTGCTCTGTTTTCTATGGATGTCCATACAGTTGCGGATGATTCCCCGAAGGGTGTGTTCCGCAATGCGGTCATACTCACAATTCCGAGACTTCGTGGTGAATCTGAGATAACCTAAACGATCGTATGGATATTTATGTATAAAGACTCGCGCCGGTAATCACAACCACCCAACGAGGAGAAGATAAGGCGATCACAGAACATAGAGTCATATGCGTTCCTTTGTGCCAAGGCGATGAGTTCCGCGGAGACTTCCAACGAAAATTTCTTTTCCATGGGGATGAAGTCGTCTAAGATCATGGCTGGATGTCTGATCCCTTTCAATCAACGGGACCGATGGGGTGATAACTCTCTGAACAAAACGTTGTGTGTCGACATGAAATAAAGTCTCTGTGGTGGATAGTCTTCGTCCACGTCGGCGATGGAAGTCCTATTGCATGTTCGCAGAGCTGTCTTTCTGAACAATATATGTCGTCGTCCTGGCTATGCTTGGCACTTTGGTTGGAATGAATGAGTGATTGCCTGTGCACAGGTCATCAACCAACAACATTCAAAATCTGAGAAGTATGTTCACTTCCCAGACGGGGTGTAACACTTGAGGAAGGGGCTTACTAAGTGACAACCTCATCACGGCAGTGTAACATTCAATGCTTGCAAGAAACAAGAAATCAACTCCGGTGTCAGATACTTGTTTCGTGATGGTTGCAGAGAGTCGTATGTGCACAAATCACAAGAGTTAAAAGAACCTTGGGGGAAACTGATCAATGAATGGGCCAAAACAATTGAAACAAAGACAGAAAGCGCGGAAGAACGCGTCCTTACACGTGATCAAGACACGCTTTGGTTTACTTATTTGTGGAATAGTCACGTGCGAACAACAATTTAACGTGGATAGTCCAACTTGAGTTCCGACTTGGCTTTCGACCTCATCGTCGCGTGCAACGGCGAGGAGTTCTCAAGATACCCTTTGCTCGCTATTGGACTTTCCTTACTCTATAGGGTATCGTATCATCGAATTATCTAGAGGTCGCTCGGTTTTTTTCTCGTCACTAGATGTCGCTTCGCACCTTCACCGTCTTCCAGGACACCCCTTCTGCGGACATTGTGAAACCCAAAGCCGCAACAGTCACATCTTCCACTCTTTCAACGAAATTCTTGAATGTCAACTGTGCCACCACCGTTACCACCATTGAAAAGGAGAATGTTGACCCTCTCACGGGAGAGCGAGCGGGTCCTACTGTTACCAATGGCAAGAAGCGCAAAACTTCGGTGCTAACTACCAAAACACACACACACCTGACGTCGAAGAAGCAGAAAGAGTCGACCGAACCTCCAGACTCTAATTTGGACGCTAAGAAGCGAAAATCGTCAGCGAGTTCGACATTAAAACTCAAGGCAGTAGGGAAGAAGGACGGGAAAACTTCGTCGTCCAGGAAGGCGACGAAGAAGCCGTCGCGCCGAGTGTCGCCTATGCTGCCGAAAGTTGATGAGGAAGCAGAAGCCGAACGGGTGCGGGAGAGAATCGCTCAGGCTGATATTGATTCACGATGCTATGAGCTGACGGTCAAGCCTCTCGCTGATTTGTCTCAAGCTTATGAGCAAGGGCCCTCTCTCGAGGCTCCCGCTACCGACGATGATGTCGTCAAATTTCGATCCGTCAAGGTTAGTAGTGGTTCGATCCCGCCTTGAATCCTGTTATGAATTCTGAATCCGATTCTGCAGGAATCGTCCGCGGAACCAGAGCTTCGTGACTACTTCTCGCTATCGCAGTCGGTCACCCTTCCATTAGTTTCTGATGGAACATCAACCATGGATAGCCGAACCTTTTCTACCCCGGAACGTAAGCAGATCTATGCTGCATTCACTTTCACGTCCCCTTCACATACACATGAACGCTTCAGCAAAGGGTCCGGCTCGAACAGTGCCGACCAGCTTGAATTTGTGTAACATTATTTCACCTCGCCAATGACGGATCACCGGATCGGTCCTCTAGGCACCGACGTCAGGTCTTGTTCCGTTCTCTTCGGTCAAGGACCCTCCAGACAAACGTGCACGCACTCGCTATTGCATCTGTACCCTCACCCGACAATGCACACTACCCACGTCGCATCAAAGACATCCCATTCATTTCTAATCCACATCTTCCACATTTTTGCGGCCATTCCTGCACATTTTGATTCTTTTTCGCATTTATCTTTATCTTCCAGCTTTATACTCAACAATATTCATGGGTTTAGCTATATCATCATTGGTTCCTACCTCACCGCAGTCGTCATGTATCCTCATGCAGCTTGATTTGTCTTGTTTTACCATCAAATTCCACTTGTACAAGCATTTAATTCTTTCCGAAAAATCAAATGAGCAGCCGAGATCTCGCCTGATAAATGAATGGATTGGATATCCACAAAGCACGCGACGATCGTGCAGAGTGCCCGGACCAGGTGCCCGCATACCATACCTTTGCATGAAGAATT
>JABAJZ010013800.1:0-16989 GCA_018857265.1 Termitomyces sp. T32_za158 | reverse complement strand
TCCTTTTTTGCGATCCTTTCCCGGGCTCGCAGGCTCCGCAACTGCAATCTTTTGTTTCGGTCCCTCGGTTGGCGTGTTTGTTCGTTGGTTGTTTTTTTTTTTTTTTTTTTTTTTTTTTTTTTTTTTTGGTGGTGTCACGGTGAACACAGTAGACAACGCATAAACTGTCAGCCTCTACTGGTCAGGACATGTGCGGTGTGACCCACATTCCGTAAAGGGATTGGACCTCCACCACGTTACCAAGGACAGGAATGCATTTACGCACTAATCCCAGATTTTTGTCTGGGAGACAGTGTGGGACTCAAGGATTTTTATCCATAATACCCACTAAACCTTCCCTTATGCGGCTGAAACCAGGTACCCCGTGGTGGTTATTGGGGTAGATACCTGGATAGGGGACGCGGTTCGAACCCAGAGCCTCTTGCTGCAGCATTTGTCAGCATGAGGCCACTCAAGGGGTTTAGACTTGAGGGTGTTGCCACTACACCACGCGTCCCCCACGTCGCTGGAGTTGATTTATATGTAGATAGTATTAATAAGGTATTCTTTTGGTATTATTGTATATAACATGATATAAGTTATCTTACTGTAATGTAAGTAGGAGACTTTCACATAATTACCAATGCGCCACAGTCTCATCTAATGTCAGTCTTTCATATCTGACATGCAATAGACACAAGTTTTTGTAAAAATACATGGATGCACATATATATAATGGGAATGTGGCATGAATACAGTTTAAGGCAGCAGAAAATGGTTTTGTGTCAAGTGATGTCTGGCTTACTTAATATAGATGGTCAGGACAAGTCAAGATTTATGTTTGCGCTTCTTGGAACTCATTGCCTGCGAATCTGCTTTTTGGGTGATTGAGGCCATCTACACATCTACACATACTCCGATTAAACTCAGACCCTACTACACAACCGCGTACTACCGCGTAGTAGAGATGACCATCTCTTCCAACTTTAACTGCTCGTGTATCTGGTCCACATTCATGAAACTTTGTATATTTATTTATATCAGACTGGGGCTGTGTTTGTGTTTATATAAGTAGTACAAGTTCTTCCAACTTCATCCATCCACTCAATTGATTGTGGCCGTGGTGAATTGGGTCGTGGCAAAACCAACACGCTTGTTGCCAGTGTCGAAGACCGAGTAGAAACGTTCCAGGAATGCAAAGCCATTGACGAAGTCAAAGCCTTCGCCAGAATCTGTTCCAAGGTCTCCAACGATAAGGTACACGTTGTCGGGTGTACCTCCAATAGCTGTGTTGAGCGTACGAGGCCATGCTTGAGCATTGGCAGTAAACTCAAACACCACCTGACAAATGATTTGAGGACTCGCAAACAATGGGCAGAATGTGAGTGAACTCACGCCATTAATCGAGAAAAAGAGACTTTGTAGATTTGCAAACTGAGTTGAGGTGAGACGTAACATACCCGTCGCGCAGTCTGGTACAGCTCCAGTTGCTAGAACATAGCGAGCAAAGGCATCAGAAGCGAGCAGGAGAAAAGTCGTTCCTGGGAGATCCGTCAGACCCTGCGCTTTCTCAACAATGAATTCACAACTGCACCGGTGTCAACGATTCCAGAACTTTCGGTCAAAATAACTGTCCCATTGCCGTAGCTAATACTCTGGCTGATTCCCCAGAACTCGCTTGCAGGCGGTGTCCCCGTAATAGGGCTGCGTCATGAACCATCAGAACTCATGTTTCCTATTCTGCAAACCACGACCTACGCAAAGGAAATGTTGCCTGTAAATTTGGAAGAGTCCATTCCACCTGATCAATAGTATATCAGAAGACGAATTGATGAAAGTAGGATGGTGTACCCCAAGTTATCTCTCCATTGAATGTTTCCGGAGCATTTCTGGGTTCAAACGAGATGCCAAGTGAATTAGAGGAGATGAATCCAAGAGAGAAAGCATTGTCAGTAACGGTGGGAATAAGTGTGTCAGTTGCGGGAAAAAGAGTTCCTGTAGCATGAGAAGTAAAAAATCGATGGCACAGAATCGCATTCCATACCCAACGTGCGGTCAGTTGGCCCAATGCTGACAGGATCAATGAGCATTAGCCAAAGCAGATTTGAAAACTTTTATACCCAAGGATACCATCGAGTCCTTCGGGGCCTGGCGACTAACCGAACTTGTATTCAATGGAAGGCACGGCGAGACGGGAGTTAAAGACTTACCGTTGCCGCGACGCCGATAGACTGCCCAGGAATGACGAGACCATCCGCAATGGTCACAGTGTCGGTAAATTCAACGCCTAATGGTGTGATGTGGATCAGTAACTCGCTGTAACTTATCGAAAGACGCTGACCAGAGAATAATCCTGCAGCATAAGTCACAGACTACGGAAAAATAGGAACAGTTGAACAGAGCACATGGCTACCCAACATACCACACTGTTTTCTGTCTCAACACTTGTGTCTGTCCGAATGTAGGGCTTTATAGCCCCAACCCATGTGTTTGAGCTGATAGTTTAAGTAAGATACTATGGGTAGCAAGGCATGATTTGCGACCTTCCAGTGTCCACAAGGAGCTCGTCTACGCAACAGAGTCAGACTATTGGAGCGCATTTGGGGCGATTCCTCTCAGACTCACATGTAGTTGCTGGACTGCCAACTCCGATTGACGCAACATACATCAACGCCTGATTATCAACTGGCTCGTTGATGACTGCCTGGGTAGATGCTCCGCAGAGCTTGGCTTCAGCGCGCGCACGCAGAAACTTGGTTCGATCCACGTCGTGTCGTAGTAGATTATGAACGCTCGTGACATTGAGACGTCTGGCAAGCGGTAATTTGGCCTGGGACTCCCGAACGACGATTGGGTTGGCAGAGACCGTCAAGACGAGATAAAGTATAGGCAGCAGGGAAGCAGAAATCATTACGAGGAAGGCCGGGAGGATGCTGCAGTCCAGTCTAGCCTGTCTTTATATGAACACGCCCTGTCAAGATATTATAGTCGGTATCATGAAATACCTCACCGAAAGACCAGCTGCACACAACAGTGAAATCATGATAACCATACCTACCACATATTATTAGAGGAACACATGTGGGAGGCAATAGAACATTAAGAGCCCTTTAATGATGCTATTTTCCACGAACGTGAAAAAAAGGACATCTAGAAAAGTAAATTCTGTCTCTGTTAGTCTAGGTTCCGAGCTCAGGTCTATAAGACTGAGGTTTTTCTGCCCACTCTTGCGACAGATTGTAGATCAGGCAAGGTGTGGAGTTGCCCGGGGTTAATTCGGGCGAAGATCAAGACGCCGTACGTTTTTCATCGTCACATATTGGCCATCTCTTTGTCAGTTATTTCGCATTGCTCATTTCTACCTGCGGGCGTCGGCAGAGTTCGACTTCGACATCGTCGTCTCACACTGCACTCGTCTCACTACGTCACGCGTCGATTTGGAGATCCTTATCTAATCTATTCCTATCGCGCCTAAGGCTAGTGCATGCCAGTGAGAAATATCTCGTTGTGACCTCCCAGAGCTTCAGACGGCCGCTTCACTCGCACATCCTCTCGTGCCATGACTCCTCCTCCCGTTTCGACCGACGCCGCGGCTCTCTCAGCCAAAGAAGTCACGGAGATTCGCAGCTCACACTCCCAACTTCTCAATCTGATGAATCAACTTCTGGAAAAGGCCAACGCCCAGCCTCCTGCATCTGCTTCCCTCCCGGCCGCATCAGTCGCAGTCTCCGCTCCACAGTCTCTGGGTGCCTTTGCCCCCCAGATCGCAGCAGTCGGAATTAACGGTGCGTCCCGCTATTCCCATCTCATTGAGAGCCCGCTTCCCCGATGCCGAAGCGGCGGTACTGGTGGCAATCATCCAAGGCTGCAGACCTACACAAGCTGGACCCCACCAACCACGACCGGGAGACGTGTAGAGATACAATGAGTATTCCTCAGTCACTCCAAGGCAGTGTGAACGACTGAGTTTACTACCTGTAGAGATACAATGAGTATTCTACAGGTTTGCATGAGTCATAGGTAACGGTAAGTAAGAGATCAGACTCAGTCACTTCAAGGTAGTGTGAATGACTGAGGGTGGCTGTGTATTCAATTAGTCTACACAGGCAGGTCGCGCTATTAACCCTGGGTTAATGATTTGAAATGTAGTACCTGGGTTAATAGGAATTAGCCCAGGGTCGAAAAGGAAGATTGTGAGACATATCCATCCGTTATTGAGATAACCTCAGCCTATTTTGTTTTGTCCTCAGCACAAGTCTCAGAAATAACCTCTGTGCAAACTCAAGTCAGGTGGGCAGCAGGTATTAGTCTGTAAGCAATCTTCCAATTTCAAGAAATCTTATATAATTGTTTTCCAAGTTCAACTGAGGCAAAGTGCAAAAACTAATCTATTGACACTACATACTACACTACATGTATGCTAGCAACACCTCCTCTGAATGCCTCATTTCATGTTCTGAGTGAGTGAAGGGAATTATTAGTTCCAGAAGCCCAAAAGCCAAGGGACTGACCATTCTATGGCATTACTCAAAGCTGAGATGAAACTTGGAAATGATAAGGGCATTAGCTGAAGAAATGTACATAACAAGAAGCTCACAAATTGGGCAGACACAAAAAGGTGCAAGACAGGTAAACATGAAGCGCAGTGGACAAAACAATGTCAAACATGAAGTGCAGCATATCAAACATGAAACCCAAAAAATGATACAAAATGCCAACCACAAGACCAGAAGGTTGTGGAATGGAACAGAGTGGCAAAGAACTTCAACAGTAACTGAAAGAAACATGTAATAGAATTCAAGATGTTATTGAATAGAATGGGCCACTGCAGCGCACAGCAGTACCAAGGTCTATACGTTGGTACTTGCATTTAATCTGGTGTATACAGCTATGGTTGCCTTTTTGTTTCTGCATATTGACATGTCCAAGTCTTTTATACTGTGTATCTCTTTTAACATACGAGAACCAGTTGGTAACCCATCATAATACCATATATCCTTGTTATTGTCTATGTATCTACAGGTAAAATGATGGTGGCTATAATATATTATGCCTTTTAATATGTATTGGTGCACTTGTGAGTTATCTATGACAGGTATATCGATAAAAGCATCTATTTTTACAGATATATTTGATAAGTCAAAATATAAGATGGCAGGCATGTACAGGAACTGTGATATTCTTATAAGTTGACTATTGCATGTCGAACATTGAGTTTCAGTTTGAGGAATCTATGAACTTTCTATGTGTTGCTGAATTGATGGCTTACACGACAGCAATAACATTATACAAGACTTTGACCTTGTTCTATGTCTGCCAACCCCATGTCACGCAGGGCATGTCATATACCAATCTAGTACTCCTTTTTTGCTGAAAGCGAGCTCATCTACCAATGAATGCACTGATGTGTACTCACCAAAAGGAAATATTGTTGTATTTTTTGAATTCAATCTAATGTGTAACCATTCTCTAGATTGTTTGAGTGCTACATGATCACCTGGGGTAATATCTGAGAAGCTCTTGATTAGAGGCTTATTTATATAAAGACTTATATCGCACAACTTGATTGATCAATCAGAAATATTTTCCTGCCATATGTTGTATAATAATGATATAATGCAATCATATGCACAGCTATTAGCTTTCACTTGCATGCTATTGGAAAACTAGCATCTATTGTCACTTGTTCAACCTCATTTGGAAATAATTTAATTCTTTTATTAGATGGTAAGTTATCATCATCATCATGTACCTTCCTCTTACAGATATTATTATGTGTGTCATCATATTTCATTGCACCCTTTGCAGTAATAAAATTTTCGTTATTTGTAAGTTGGTTTCAGTGATCTATCTTTTGATATGATGCACCATTTGACATCCATAAATCCAGATTTGTCAAACAGATTGCTCTTGTTCCATTGCAGAGATGGATGTAAATTTGGAGGGAGATATTTTTCATTTTTACACTTTCTAAAAGATGTTATCAGGTCCAATCTTCTAAGTATGTTGGGAAGATGTTTAGGAAGTTTTCCTGTGTACCAAAGTCATGTGATCTTGTCCAAAAGTTCCAATTCCCTAAATTCTTGATGTAATGCTTCACTTGCCTTGCTTTGTATTACATTTTTATCAAAACCCCTTATGATTACAGTACCAGAAGATGTGGTGCTTTGTGATAAGGCAGTATAGTAAGCCTGATGTGAATTACATTTGAACAGATCTACAGGATTGAATGGTCTTGTTTTTCTCTGACTGGCATAGTCAGTGATAGAATAATTCACTAATACCTCTACTTGAGATCTTGAAATACATATTTTTTCATCACTGGAAAGCCGGTACTCTGTAGATACAGATGTTTGAGATATTGGCACTACATTTTCTGGCAATCTGTCTATTTGTATCTTGCGAGGTGGATTTTTCAGAGTTACAAACAGAGTATCTAACATTTTTTGACCAGCAGAACCTATACATGCTGTCCATCCATATACATATTCTTCTTGGCCATTTGTGATGCCCAATTCTATGACTATATTATTTTGAATTATAATTGGCAAGCCAATACATAAGGACAATTTTCCAGCAACTTGACTAGTTGTTGTCGATGGAGGTTGATCTCACAACTTCTTTTGAAGCAACAGATGTATTGGTGCTCTTTTTGCTGAATGGCCTTTTTTGCTTTTTGAATATTTTGCTGCATTTTTGCTGTCTCTGTCTGTTAAAAATCCTCGCTATAAAAACCGTGAGTTCTTGATTGGTCTCTAAAGCAAATCTCTTACATCCAATGATATTAATAGCATCCTTGTCAACATTCAATGCTGTTATTATAGATACATTTTGATATTCATCACCAATAAGGTACAAATCAGAAAGAGCAGACACACAGCATGAGTTTAGAAATCAAGTATCTTCATCGGTGCATTAAAATTCAAGATGTTGCAGGCAATGTTACAGCTATTTTAAACAACAATAGCAGTAGCAATATTTTTTTTGTTCATTATTGGAAGTGAAATTTATTTCCAATTACATTATGTAAGTAACTCAGGTGCAATGGCACTTTGTTGAAAAGATGAGCAATAGAAAAAATATAACTGATCAACTGAGTGTAAGTAATAGGACATAGGTTCACATACCAAACACATGTTGAAATACCTTGGGGATATCATACTGAAGGGACTTTGTATGCTTTGCAATGCTCTTTTCCTCAAACCCTCTGCACCAAACCATTCCCCATATTCTTCCAGCTAGTTGTACTGACTTTGAATGCTAAGATGCTCCAATACACTTGCATAGGAGTGAGGGGATAGTAATATCAAATGGTGGGTGTATGCTAGTACAAAGGCTAAACAACTGAGTCTGTAAACAGGTTTCTGGATAGGTGTAGGACTTGCTTATGCTCCTCTAGGAGGATTTGGCTTGGCCATATATTGTTTATATGACAATATAGATTTGCAAGCAGACTGTTGCATAGTAGAGAACCAGGGACAATTAATAAATTGTAACACCTGAACCTGCACAGGCTGAGAGAAATGATGTAGGGTTGGACATTTGAAGCCAATTTACAATGAAGAGATAGCTAGAATATATCTGTCTACTATTTGCATTGGAAGCTAGAAGAACAGCTACGGTACAATATAGCCTCCTACTTGTGGATGCAAGATATCTATCTGTGGAGAGTGAAGCCACAAACTCTATATGATGTCCAACAGTTGCAAGAGTCAGTGAAAGGGTAGAAACAGGGAAATACATAAGATAGTGCACAGGATGGAGTAGCAGTGCAGAAGCATCAAAGGCATTGACATTGTTGGTATTTAATTGAGAAAGATGGGGACTGTTGAGTAATGAGATCATTGAAACATATTGTTCTGTGAGTTTCTTTTGAGTCTCTGGGGGAAAGAAGAGATCAGGACCTGTGGGAGATATGTGAGGTAAGTAATATAAAGTGTTCACAAACTAAGTAAGGAAAATATTGAAGTAACAGTTTATTGATGTGGACAGATTTGAGTGGTTTCAGTATTTGAACATTATTGAGTAGGAGGGAGAGAAAGCAATATGTTCAATGTGGCTGATGCTGTTTTTATGGAATTGGTAGAGAGTAAGTTGAAATATTTTGAGGAGGTAAGAAACCAGGGAGTAAACATCAATTATATTTGCAATGTGTTCAAGGGCTGTATTAGGGGAGAAAAGGAAGGAAAAATCTGTCAGAGTGAGGCTGAGATGATTAGATTAGAAGAAAGAACAGGTGTATAGCCAGGTGGATAGGAATTTATCATAAAGTTAGGATAGTGAGTGATTTTAAGAAGGAAGGAGAGTGGGTAAGATGCAGGTGTTGTGAGAACATACCCAATCATTGAGCATGAGTGTAGCCATATGAGAAAAAACTTGAATGGAGTTGGTGAGGTCTTGACACCACTTGTTAAGACTTGCAGCGTGGTTAATAGTAGCAATTGATAGTAAGCCAAGATCATGAAGATTTAATTGGGAGAGCGAGGATGGATGATTGAAAGTAGAAGGGAAACTCAAAATATCTATGAATCTTTTAAGAAATAAGGTGATCAATGTTTTGTCAATGTTTTGAGCATCATCTAGGGATATTGGTAGCAGAGCAAGGCAAGGTAGCAGAGCAAGGCAAGGTAGCAGAGCAAGGCAAGGTAGCAGAGCAAGGCAAGGTAGCAGAGCAAGGCAAGGCCTCAGGTGTGATATCAGTTGTTGTGAAAATATATAGTTATGGCAGAAATGGGGAGGGATTTTTGTGAGTAGGGTAGACTGAATGTATTCATGATATTCCTGATGTAAAGTGCTTGTAGGTCAGGTCCATTGATAGGGACATGGAGGAATGTGATGTGATCCTGAACTATTCAAACTAGATTCCAATTGGTTAGAGGTGAACAGGGTTTATCTTTGTCAACTGATAGTATTAGGGCCTGTTTCTGGTAAAAAGGATTCAAGTCAGTATTAAATAAATACAGAGCTAACTTGTTCAAGGCAGTTTATGAGCTGTAAGAGGTCTGAAACTGGTCAGTCAACCTAGCATTATGACAAAGAGCTTGCCATCTCATAGTGAATTAATGGTGAACAATAAGGAGTTGTCTAGGCCTCGACTATGTTTAGTATAACAAATACACTGTCTGAGGGGATATGATGTTTACCAACTCTTGCCTGATGAAAAGAGATTGTAAGTGCTGAGTGTGGGTTCTCTATTGAGTTGTAAATCATCTGGTGATTGAGGAGGCTTATGGTAAGGGTACACTTCAAGGGGAGACAATGAACCCCCCTGCTTTGTTACTCCATCAACCACAAAGAGGTGTGTAAGGATAGAAAGTAGGTCTCATTGCTGGATTCCAGGCTGTGTTGCAATCTGAGTGGGGGGATGATATGCCTGTTGGCTAAATAAAGTAGGAGACAGGTGTTTAGCCAGGCAAAGGTGAGATTTGCTAGCAGATTGGAGCAAGTTATACCCTGATAATTAAATATGAATGTGAAGGGTTCTTGCTTATGAATTGTGGACATATACACCAGCTTAATACAAGTCAGAATGTGTAAGTTTTTAAATGATATAGTTAAGCAAACCTCAAATTGATTACAGCGCATTATCAGAAAGGTGCACAAGCCACCATTTCTCCCAACCATCTGGGCCTGAAGCTGGTTAACAATTCCCCTTTCTTAGAATTGATTGAGTTTCCTCTAAAGAGAAGAGCAGGGGTCACTAGAAGGGAGATTCATCAACTCTGGAAGAAAATTTTTTGTATGGAAAGAGACATCAACCACTGCTTTGGTTGAGGTGGACAGACACCTCACATGTACAGGTCTATAAAATATAAAACAGTATGGCAAAGGATATCCTCTTTCCCTGTTATCAAGTTCAAAGGATCAGTTAGATTTCTAAACAGCATGATAGGAAGAAGAGAAAATGAGAATGAGTAGAAAGTTTTAGCAGAACCACCATGCAAAAAACTGTTTAATTGAGCCACATGTCATTGGTTAGCTTGTTTATGCAAGACTCTTTTTTTCTCCTGGAATTAGCATTCTAAAAGTATGTGGCAAACAGCCTTGCAAAATATTAGTAAAGAAAGATTAAATAAATTAGTCTATGCAGCATTGAGTTTATCCATGATTAGATCGATCCACAGTTCATCAGGAAAAAAGTTGGCTTTGTTTTATAGAAGATATCAGTTGATTGAGGAGGTATGTTGATCAAAGAATTTTAGATATATAGTGTCATTCATGAGAGAGAGAGGAAGAGGAGGTAAAATATTGGTCAGCTGCTGTTTTGAGAATAAAGATAAAGTGAGGGTAGAATTCCTTGAATTTGGTGTCACTTGCAAAGTGCTTGGGTGCACCAGGAGCCCACTATTAGTGTGTCAACAGTTTGCTGAAAACTTCTCAATCTAATCTATGTTTTTTTTAGCAAGGGAAGTAGAATCAAGGCAAATAGACTGATGATGTGATAGGAGGTGAAATTAGTGGGTTTTGAGGATTTTCTCAGAAGTGCATATTTAGCTGCAAGGTATTTACATCTCAAACTCCTCATTAGGAAGTACCAGAGATAGTCTCGCTATCCAAATTATAGCATAATGATAGATGATGGTGATGGTGATGGTGATGGTAAAATTCATCACCATCACCATCACCATCACCATCACCATCACCATCATCATTACCATCACCATCATCATCACCATCATCATCATTATCACCATCATCATCATTATCACCATCATTATCACCATCACCATCACAAAATCCATCACCATCACCATCACTATCATGATTACCATCACCATCACCATCACCAAGGATGTAAGCATGCTTGATTCCATACCTGATTATATCTTGTCAGGAATTAGTTGCAAGTCATTGGTGCCCAGCTGTCATCAGAAATTTTGAAGGCAAAGAGGAAAGCATGCAGAGAGGTATTGGAGTTGGTCTTTTTGTGGTGACCAAGGGCTAGTATAGGGCTAACAATGTCATTGTTGTCTGAAACTATAATATCAGCTCCTGAGAATGCTGTTGTCTTTGACCAAGGAATGTAGAATGAACAGAATTTGCATCTTTCAGAAGTGACAGAAAAATAGAAGTTTGAACTAGCATGAGTGACATGATATTTTGGGTTGAAAGCTTGTATGCTGGAAACAACTAGTTCACCTAATCTGTAGCATGACTAAAATGCTGTTGCTGTAAGAGCCCAAACTGCAGTATTGAAAGAATTAGACATGTCTAGGCCACTGAACAGGGTGTCATAAAGGTACAATCATATTACATCATCACTTGCCGAGATTGCTGAGCTTGCCAAGCAGGCATTTTTGCAAATTTCAATAATCAATTATAGTGCTTGTGCTCAATCCTTTAATCTTACCTAGTGGCCATACCTTTCCAACATAGCAGCAAGGACATGAGATAATGTGCTCTCTGGCTCAACTATAAGATGATTCATAATGCATGGACATGCACATAGTCAGGTGAATGCTGATAAGCAGGTGGGTATGATTTTTGAGGAGCAGCAGTATTGATAGATTGTGTCAGAACCCTACTCTTTCCCTCTCATTAAATTCCAGCTCTGATTCCTTCTTGGTAGATCAGCCCCATTCAGGTGTCAGCTCCATTCAGGTGTGAGCCACATTTAAATCCAGCCACATCCAAGTCTCAGCCACATCCATGATCCCTTGTTCCAGATTACTTCCACTTGTTCCAGATTGCTTTCACTAGTTCCAGATCACTTTCACCTTAGTTCAGATCACTTTTACTGGACTCAGATGACTTTCACTTGACTTAGATCACTTCTATATGACTTAGATCACTTTTACTTGACTTAGATCACTTCTATCTGACTTAGATTGCTTCTAGCTTCCCTTTTAAGTTGCCCTAGCCTTGATATTCATCTCACTTCATTGTTACTTGACTTCCTAGTTACTGTTACTTGTATTTGCCTCTTGATTGTTCATTGCTTTCTCTGATCTGCCTCCCATCCATTAGTTTCCTGGTTTACTATTGAGTTCCTCAGTCATTCCTCTTCTTTATCTATTTACATTTGGTTATTCTTGGTTGTACATACTTGTTGTTGGCATTATTTCTGTCCAAGTTGGTGTTTGCTCTGCTAGGAGCTCCCCAGGTCAAAGTCCTGACAAATTGTATATATACATCTCAGAAGATAAGAGAGCAGAAGCAGAGGCAGCATTGATGCATCTTCAAAATTTGCAAGATGCCTGTTCAGCAAGCTCAGCAAGTGATGATGTAATATGATTGTACCTTTATGGTGAACAAAAAAATATCGTAACTCTAAGGCTGTAATGGATCAAGAACAAACCTGAAGTAAAATTTGGGTCAAAAACTATAATAAAGACAAATAAAGGGCATGTGCACACCTAGGCTTCACTCTTGTTTGCACCAATATCTCAATAACTTCAGAAATATCACTTACTAAGCTCTCATCTCTCATGTTCAATATTTTCTTTTAATTATTTTTGATGGTAACAAAAAATTGAAAACATCATGCACTGAGAAAGTTGTGAAGGGTAAATTCCTGCACACATTCAACATGGAATTCAGCATCAGAAATGTTAATTCAAGTCAAGTCCATGTGTCAATTGAATAGAAACTCAAATGACAATCTTTCCAAGCTGGTGGGCACATATATTGGTGAGACAAGATGCGCATCAATGTCAGCTACAATAGGAGTGATGGATCTGGCAGTCCTACTGAGTATACATATAATACCCTGCATGGATCCATGTATCAACCTTGGATTCTGATCATATAGCCAATATGGCATCTCACTACAAATATAACAAATAGTGCTATAATACATGCATGGAGATTACACTCTGCTATCCTACATGTACCATCTGCTCATCCTTGCAATTGAAAATTTTGATCCTTCAATAACCAGTGGTTTTTAAGTAGTGAGTTCCTAGAATACATGTTTGTAAGTGCTTTGTGAGGAGAGCCTGATTATTAAATGTCAATAGTCAATTCTTCATTTATCTTGATCTACTCTTCTTGGATTCATCTCCTGACGGTTGTGATAGACTGTCTTGGCTGCCAACATATGATCTCATTTAGAAGTCTACTCATGATCATTGATGCCACATTGCACTGGTTCTTAGAATTGTGCATGAAATATCTAACATGTCAGGTGATTGTTGCTGATGATGTTTGAGTCTGGCTCTTGGGTTGCCAAGGTATTCTGTTTGCTAATATAGCGGTATTTTTACTCATCAGAGGTACATAGATGGGTGCATTTGTGCAATTGATGGTTGAACGTTGAGTTGCCACCTTGGAAGTTGGGAGTCAGTAATTGAACTCTTGAAGGGACAAATGGTGATAAGCCCATGGCTGGGCTGAGCACACCAACACTGAATTTTAGTGGTTCTGTTAATTACAGTTTGGCAATGGTATATGAACTGGAGCACAATGTACCAGACATAGAACAGCTCATGCACTAGCACACATGATTCAACACATAAGAGCAGTCATGCAGATGATCACTGGATCTCACTAGGACATGGGGTAGCGCACATTGCCATCAGCAGTCAATCAGCCAGCAATAACCAAGCCTATCAGCAGTAAATATTGGCACATCAAAGATTGGCAACCTTAGCAATGTATCACCATTTGACAAGATCTATCAAGCCTTAGCAACATCACTTACCTTTGGCAACTATTGGTGAGTTTCTGATTGCTGATGGTATTTTCCTGAGACAGGAGTTATATAATGGAATCATGCTTAAGTACAGTGGCCCAAAAAACTGTTCCAATGATTTATACTGTTTGAGAGATGATATTGGCATTAAAGATTGTGAAATTTTGGTTAAATCATGTAAAATACTATGGCATCATAGCTACAAATTGCATTGAGCTTATATAATCCAGATCAAAACTGATAGAGTAATGGCCATTTTAGGATATTCACTCATTGGAACAGTTTTTTGAGCATCTCTGATTTTGGTATTTAGTACTTTGTATGTCCTCCATTTGCCTTGATAACTGCTTGAATCCTTCTAGGCATGCTTTCTATCAGTCTTTGGCATACTTCTGCTGTGTAACCGTTAGGGTTACTTGTAGTATATACAGTGCGCTTACCATGCCTATTGTAACATATTTGGTTCCCGACGCACGCCCTAGCATGCGTCTGTAGATTACATAAGACTCAACATCTTGTATTCACAATGTATCTAGTCTAATCCAATAATTTGGTCTGATTCAGCTACTGCATGAACCACGCAAAATTGTTCTATCTGTAGCCAACGGCTACATTTTTTTGAATCTTCTGCTATTGGTTTTAGACTCTGGGCTTAGGTTACCATACTAGGCAACACATCAAACTTCTGAGCTTCTTTTCTGCCACGTCAAAATCTAGTGCTCATAGCTGACTCATCGGAGCAACCACCTGGTTTCTTGGAGCCACCAAGTGGCTCCACCTCTCATGAGACGCTTTCAGCATCGAAATATCAGCCTCTGCCAAAGCGGGATGACAGACTGACTCACAACATGAGTGAGAGTTTTGGCATGCCTGGCGGGCTATCCGTGTCACGGATGAAGGCAATATTGAACCCTGGTTCTAAACCAGGAGACAAATCCTTTGCATCTGGATCGTCACTCCCAGCGACAAATTTACCCTCTTTGATTTACCCAACTTTGCCCAAAGACAATACGTTCACTTCCGGGGCACTAGGCGAGCCCGTCCAGTACGCGGACACAACACAGGAGAGCACCCTCGCGCACAGCACTCCATTTAGGACTGCGCAGCCTGAACATGGGGCCAAGCCGGGACCAGAATTGTTGTCAGATCGGACGACACGATATCAAGGAGATAGTCCGGTCTCAGTTGCCGGACATGGAAACTTAGATAAGGGGAAGACGCCAGCTGTGCCTTCAGTGGTGGATGAACAAGTAGAAAGTGGCAAGAAGCCACCGAATAGGCATAAGGGCCCTAGGGAAGTTCGGGGCCAAGAGCCTGAACTGGACTCCTCTGATGAAGAGGAGGATACAAGGTCACTATCGACCTTGTCCATGCAGCTGAAGCTGGTTTTGGACCATTTTCCAACAGTGACGAAGGAGTCAACACAGAAGCGTTTACAGCTTTACGTGGTGAAGCATTTGCAGTTATTGGCCACTAGGGGCCAGCATGTATCTAAGTCAAATTCGACTAAATATATAGAGTTATTTACTCAGATATATGAGCTTGAGCTCAATGAGTACATTAAGCGCAAGCCAGCTCGCAGGACAGCAACATCAACAGCCACACCGGCTGAATCTGTGGACTACAACACAGTGTTGCGTCAATGCGAACCAAACATTGCAGAGGCAATGGACATGCTGAATGCGCCTCAGCAGGCCAACGAGTCCCAACAGGACTTTGAGAGACGGCAAAATGCCGCACAGCGGCAAGCCAACACGAGTGGAATGCCTCATCAGGCATTGTCGGAAGTGGAGACTGCAACGTCGTACCACGCTGGGGAGAAAGAGGCGGAAGAGCCACCTGAGATGAGGACGCCTCGTTGACGCATCACGATTAAGGAAGAGGAATGCAATGAAAGCGTTCCAGACAAACCTGTTACGCCGCGACGTGTTGCGAGACGAGTCCACCTAGTGGACAACTGGAATGAGCGCGTTAATTATCAACGCATCTGCAATCAGGATTTGCGGGTTCGAGGCGAGTCGTTGATAGACGACCAAGGAATAGTGTTTGAAGGGTGTGGAGGTGTCACGCCCATAGATGATATGAGGTGACAATTTGTCGCGAGGACTGGAAAACCGGATAGAGATCCGGGAAATGATAGTGGTGACGATGACCACCATAGTAACCATGGACATGGTCATTGTACCACCAACCGAGAAGGAAGAGATCGTTGAGACAATTGTAGACCTCCAGGTTGTCAACCAGAACAACCAATACCTCGGGGTCTGCAAGGTCCGCATCCTGAACGCAGGACTGAGGAGCCCGCACATCAAGCAATTAGGGCATGGTCTTTGCCCTCACCTCATGATTTGCGTGCAAGCATGCCTGGAATGAATGAGGCGGTCAAGATCCATATGGATCATATGCATGATTGCCTTACTCGTCTAGTGGATGACTCCTTGGGAGTCAGGTTCAAGTTTCCAGACAGGGTCAAGCCTCGTCGAGCTGATGGAAAGCATATTTGATCGTATGCTGGTGGACACAAGTTCTCCCAGTTGGAAGACTGGGTGATGGACATCTGCTATCACTTAGCAGCTTGCTGCTATGGTGGCAATGACATGGACCAGGAGCGCATATTTGTGCTCCATGAATTCATGGATGAGGAAGGGCAGAACTGGTTCTGCAGACATGTCCTGCATACAAACAGAGACAAATTGTATTGGACCTTCAAGGAGGTCCTGATAGGATTGTATAACCACTTTGTCAATGCGGCGACTATGCAAGAGGCTTGTGAAGCCTTCAGGACAGCTGTGTACGACGCCCGAACGGGCATCCAGACATTCTATGATGACCTTGTGGGTCATGTTCAGAATATGGCCATCTACCCGGATGAGTTTACTATTCGGGAAACATTCCTGGACAGAATACCTGCTGAGATGCGTCGCGCACTGATATGCGATGACAACCTATCACCAGAGGTCAACATCGTGACCGAATTCCTAGCGTATGCTATACGCTATGAGCAGTCTGCCAGGACTGCAACGCATTATGATCAGCACAGTTCTCGTCACGCTACTGGACAGCGCCAACCTGTCAAGGTTGGAACATTCTTAGTAAAGCGTTCCGAGATGGAACAAAACCGCAATCCGCGGTTTGTAGTACGGTGCACAATGCCTGCAGGGCAGAGGCCAGGTCAAGGGCAAGCTGGTAATGGACCAGCAGGGAGAGACGCCCGCTATGGGCCCAGCTTGGGCCAATCTGCACCAAAGGCGACGCGGGATGTACCACCAAGAGTGGGACCGCCCAAGGCCGCCTTTGGCAGCGGAGACGCAGGATACAAGCCCAGTGGTGGAACACCACGTTGCTACAACTGTGGCCGGACGGGCCACTTCTCAAAA
>JABAJZ010013799.1:0-17061 GCA_018857265.1 Termitomyces sp. T32_za158 | reverse complement strand
GGTCATTCATGCCATGACGATGCAACTTTATTTTTAGGAGATGACTAGACAATGACGCACTAACGTACTTTATAAACTCTGCAACGCGAGAATCATTCCCCAGCAACCGCTTTCCTCTTTACCATCTCCAGTCGTATCACTTCCAAACTTTACACTCTATAATTACAATGGCCAGTCGTGAGTTCCTATTTTCCTCGCTCTATGAGATATTGTGCAAACCCTTCTGCAGAGGATAAGAGTGACACCCGCGTCGCCGGCGGCTTGAAGGCCACAATCAACAACCCCAGAGTCTCCGATGAGGCCAAGTCCAGTGCTCATGAACGCCTTCGTGAGATGGGTACTTCTGCCGACGCAGATGCCAGTCAAAGTATGTTCATTCAGCCTGGTGGTCAGTGCAAGTGGCCTGACACTGTGCACAGTCAAGAGGGATATCGGCGAAGATACAAATGATGCGCCGGAGGATCCTGATTCCTCGCTCACTCAGCAGCAACTCGGCGGCTACAAAACGACCATGAAGAGTATGTTGTCTTATATCCTTCGCTCTATATTAAGTTATCGTATTTCGCAGATCCGAACATTTCCGAGGGTGCAAAGAAACACGCTCAGGAGGTTTTGGAGGCTCATGACCAAGCTTAATTTCATGTTATTTCCTTACCGTCTGGACGTAGCAACTTTTAGTTGGCAACACCTAGTAAAAGTAATACGATTGTTCATGCGCTCGACGACAGATATATCAACATATTTTCAAGGGTATAATGCGTCGCTTTAAATTCCCCTGGGAATTTGTAAAGGACAGAATAAAGTGACAGAGTAAAGTCAAAAGAAAGCAGAGGAGGTACCCACGTTATAGATAGTGCATAATCTTGCGTATGCATCAGCATTTGAATCCAATTGTCCATTTCCCAATAACTTTCCATGCCTCTGTCACAACCTTCTTATCCCACCACCCATTCGCGATGATTAAGACATCATGAACCGCATCTTCCATCCAATGCGCCCTCAAATCCACGTCGTCTCGTAACATCGCTTCCTCCAAACACTTCACCTCCTTCACCAACCTCTCCGCATCTCCTACCATGAGCAGAGTACGAGGGAAATTCTCGAATAGCTTCCCGAACTTGTGCGAAGGGTGGTACGGTAAGTCCTCGCCATTCAGAGTGCTGGCCGACGCGTCCTCCGGCGTACACAGGTCGACGTCGTGTGGGCTGACCGAGTGTGACCATTCTTGAACTACACGCGGAGAACATGGTGAAACGTATTCGGAATGTGCGATCTGCATGAGTCGCTCGTGCTCTGATTTGTCTGTGCAGGTACGGGTGAAGCCGAGGAATGCACGTTGGAGGAGCGCGCGCGGTTCGGGAGTGTCGGTGAGATAATCTGTTTGAGCGTTTGGTCGAGGGATGTATGAGGATGGGTTCTCTGGCAACGCGTGAGAGATGTCGCAGGAAGGCTGGTTATAAGTATCTTAGTTATATGTACAAGGATGAGTCTCTATACGCACTGAAAGGAGGAGTAGTCCGTCCGGCATGCGTAATGTTCCTTCATCACGCAACCATCTTGTGAGGGCGAGAACGAGGTTCCCTCCTGAACTGTCACCAATGAGAACAATCTTGAAGCGTTCATGATCCTGATAACGTTGCGCAACGTGAGCATACACTGTAGCTGCGTCCTGCAAAGCGGCGGGGAAAGAGGCGTGTTGTAGCAGCCGATATTCCACCGAGTAGATTTCTGACATGTGTCCCTCCTGTATGAAGAGGGGATTGATAATTATCAAAACATCGGAAGGCCGAGAAAGAACCTTGCCTTTATCAATTTCCTGGGTATCCTAGAAGTTCGAGAACTTTCATGGGCAGACATGTGGCAGTAACCTCCGCCATGCATGAAGATGCCAATGACGTGTTTATCTTTAGCAAGCCAACATCAAGACAGTGATAGGATAAAAAATGGCGTGACTTTACCTTTGCTATCCCTCACTGGCTCTGGTGAGGGTTTCTTTGGCCATATGTAACAACCCACACGAGTAAAATCCACTATTCCGGCCAAGATACCTGTTCTAAGGTGTTCTGGAAGAGGCTTTGCCCATTCGAAGCGAGTCTCTTTGAGTGATTTCGCTGGAGGTTCTGACTGGGGATCTCGAGTTTCCCAAGTGACGCCCGCTACCTCTGTAACCTTGTATATCCTTCGAGTGAATTTGACGTTGATAATCTGTCGTAGCGACCACGACGCTCTTGGACGGGACGATCTGGGGAGAACCGAGTAATAAAGCGCCCACCAAGGCACCAGGGCGAGAGTTGTCGAAAGCCGTTGGAAGACATAGAGTTCTTTTAGTGGTTGGTGGGCGAAAGGGAGATGGGCATGATGAGGGTAAGGACGGCACTCGTGGACAGACATGAAAGTTGTTAGCAAAATCAAAGCTGGCTGAGTGATAGTATAACAAGGTCCGGAGATATCACTTGACGTCACTTGTGGGCGGTGTCACAGGGCTGTGTCGCCGAAGACAGGCTGTGTCGATTTTTGTAATGTGGCGCAATGCATCGTAAGTCCACCTGACATAAGCAGGTTTCCAGTTCTACAGCGGCGGAGAACTATATTAGCGTGCATGGGACGATAGAGAAAGGAACATGAAATCAATGAATAGAATAGGAAGGAGAATGCCGTACCGTCATATGACCATAATCCTTTCCCACCAATGGGACAAACAAAACAGATCCCTACTGCAGCATACGTCGAAGAAAAAAATGACTGGCCAGACTTTAGACCGTCACCTCGCGCGACGCGCTAATCATCTACATACACATTGCACACAAAACATGGATTTCTGGGTAATTCCTTGGCAGATTCCCACGGGATGAAAATGTTATGAACTGGCACGATCATCGTGGAGGCCAGCTACCATGTACTCCAAGTACCGGTATGTCTTGTTCTCATACATCATGTTGCATCGATGTGATCCGTTCTAAGCCGCGACGTCTGCACGTCAGTTCGGATGGACCTTTACTTTATCCATTAGGAATCCGTTATAAAGATTGCTCCATTCATGTCAAGGACCTGTGAAAGTGTCATGAGAATTATTTATGGGACGAGTGCATCCTCCTCTCGTTCTTACAAACGACATGTCCACTTCACCTACTGTACCGCCTCTTAACGAGAACATTTCCATCCAAGATGCTATCCAGTTTAACATGGTTCATAATGCGACCCAGCCGTTGTATATCTTTGCAGATTCATCTGCTCCCAGCGGGATTAAGACCATCACACATCTCGAGTTTGGTAGAGCGACCCATCGTGTGGCCCATCTTTTACGTCCCGACCGCAACGGTGTTGACGGTGAAGTTGTTGCCCTCATCCTGCAAACTGACACAGTCTTGTACCAGACATTTGTTGCTGGTTTAATCGTGGCAGGTTGCGTGGTAAACAAATACATTGCCATTTTCTGGCTTGATATCTCACCAATTCTGGTCGTATAGCCTCTAGCTATTTCACATCGCAATTCTCCTGGAGCAATAATCGAGCTCCTAACGAAGACATCGTGTCGTCGACTACTGACTACTTATGCTTACTTGAAGCCTTTAATTGATTCTATCAAATCTTACATCACTGGTACCCCATTCAATGAGCTGCGAATTGAGGAGATGCCTTCCATAGCCCTCATCTATCCTTACCTGGCACACGAGACAGCGGAGCATCTCTTCCAACCTTATCCTCCAGCTATTCAACAGCCAACTAGAGATGACATCTGCCTTTATCTTCATTCCTCCGGTAGCACTGGAAATCCGCGACCGATCCGTATAGCTCACAGCTTCTGGCTAGATTGGCAAGCCGGGGCATATTGCAGTACGGTGTCTACATTCGAAAAGGGACACTGACCCATCTAAGCTTGTAGATTGTTTGGACCTCCATAATCCTCGTCTCACCATAGGTTGTATGTGCCTGCCACCGTTCCATACTTTCGGTATCGGTACGCAACTCTTCACAGCAGTATACGGAGTGTTTTCCATTGCGGTCTTTCCACCTAACTCAGCTCTTCCTGAACCACTACCACCCATTGTGCCTTCCCCAGAGAACATTCTTGAACATATGAAACTTACCAAATCAAACGTGATAGTTGCTCCTCCCAATCTCTATCAAATATGGGCTACATTGCCTGAAGCTGTGAAATACTTAAAGACCTTAAAACATGCTGTGCGTTTCATGTTCAAATCAATCATCCAATTGTCACAGCGTGTAATAACTAGATATACGGCGGCGGGCCCTTGGCGCCGAAAATGGGTGATTTGCTTGTTGAGGCAGGAGTAAAGCTGAACGCAACGTACGGTGGAACTGAATTCGGGATAAACACGACGTTTCTACCATCTGCCGATAAGGATCCAAAGGATTGGCAATATATGCAACTTAATGACAAGATGAAGCCGCGTTGGGTGCCTCAGGGGGATGGGACATTTGAATTGCAGCTAATTGTGCGTGGTTGAAACATTTCTCATGAGTCTAGTTTAATCTCTTTTTCAGTCTCACAAGGATCACAAGACAATGGTTAATAATCTTCCTGACATTCCTGGGTACGCGACGTCGGATTTATGGCGCCCCCATCCAACCAAAAATGGTCTTTGGAAGATGTAAGCCTCCTACATCCTTTCCTAGTGGTGTCTTTTCTAGACCTCGAATGCTTCTGAAGTGTCGGTCGCATTGACGACGTAATCGTTCACTCGTCAGGAGAAAACACCGTTCCAGCTCCTATGGAAGCTATAATTATAAGCGACCCACTGTATGTTGTTTACCTGATAACCTAAGAAAATGGGGGGAAATCGACCATTCATAGCGTACGTGGAGCGGTTATGTTCGGTCGCGAGCGAGATCAGGCTGGAATTCTCATTGAACCGGAGCCTGGGAGAGAAATCAACATTGCGGATGACGCGCAGCTCGCATCCCTGCGTAATATGCTCTGGCAAGTCTGGTTCTCTCCTTTCTATATCTGTTGACTGAGTACTCACACAAATAGGCCAACCATTGAAGAAGCCAACAGTGTCGCTCCAGCTCACAGCAGGATCTTTAAGGAGATGATCCTCATCGGGTCTAAAGAGAAGCCATTACCTCTCACCCCGAAGGGTACAATCGCGCGAAAAGCAGCGATCAAGCTTTATGAGGAAGAGATCAACGCACTGTAGGTCCAAATCGCTTGGGTGCAAGCTTTCCAACGCCTCATGACGACTGTGTTCTATTCAGCTATCACGATGTACAAGTCGTTGCCGGAGAACGTTCCTCTCCGGCCTCTTGGTCCGAGATAGATATACGTACATGGCTTCTCGAACAAGCTTCCGATATTGCTCCACGTGCCAAGATCAACCCTGTGGTCGATCTATTTCAACAAGGATTTGATAGGTAAGCTCCAAGTGATCTTGCCTTTTGATTGCTGAGCGACGGATTGCTTGGACGTAGTTTATACGCAACATCATTGCGTCTGCGCATCGTTAATGTCTTTCGCCATTCAAAGGATCCAAAACACCACGAAGTAGTGAAAAACCTGTCACAAAACCTCGTTTACTCCTTCCCTGTCATTAATGACCTCGCTGCCTTCATTCTTTCTCTCCTCCTCAACTCTCCAGGTGATTTACAAAGTAACATCGCTTCGCGAGCTGCAGCTGCAATGGAAACAATGATCGCTAAGTATTCCTTCGGTTTCGACGTCCCTTTACCCCCCTCCCCACAGTCAAGCGTGCCGTCTCCGGTGATTGTCCTTCTCACGGGCTCAACCGGTAACCTTGGTTCACAGATTCTTGCGAGGTTATTGAAAAATATTCGCGTGGAGAAGGTATACGCATACAACCGACCTTCAGAAAGTGGTACGAAGACTCTTCTTCAACGACATACGGAGAAGTTCGAAGAAGTTGGGCTGGACGTGACATTGTTAAAGAGCGGGAAGTTGACATTTATTTCTGGTGATGCGGCAAAACCCGATCTAGGATTGGCTCAGAGTCTATATACTCTGGTAAAGCACTATTCATTAATAATAGTAATAGCAGTCTGACGGAATTAGCTATCTCAAACGGTCAACGTCGTGATACACAATGCCTGGCGACTTGACTTCAACCTTTCTATGGAGTCGTATGAACCGAACATCCAGGGCATCCGCCACTTGGTCGACCTTGTCAGGTTGGGCCCGAAACCTCTTGATTCTCGCTTCTTGTTTGTCTCGTCTATCGGTTCTGTTCAGAATTGGGACAAGTCAAAAGGAACAGTGCCGGAAGACGCTATCGAGGATGTTTCCGTCGCACTCGGAAGCGGATACGGCAAGGCAAAGCACGTTGCGGAGAGGGTGAGCCTGTACCAGTCTATATAATAAGATACTGATCTGCTTTGACTAGATACTTCTTAGGAGTGGCTTACAAGCCCTAACCTTCAGAGTTGGACAGATAATTGGTGGACCCCCCAGGGGTGTGTGGCCCACGACTGAGTGGTTTCCCATTCTTGTCAAATCAAGCATATCTCTGGGCGCTATTCCTGTTGCTCCTGGAGTACGTTCTATTCATCCATTATCTGCCATTATATTCCTGATTATCCATTAGCTTGTATCGTGGCTTTACGCAGAAAATATCTCAGCTACCATTGTTGACCTTTCACTGAGCAAACATACAACTCCCTTCCCGCGAGCTTTGAATCTAGTACACCCTCGGCCTGTGCAACAAAGTGTCATCATAAAAAGCATCGCAAAAGCCATCGCCGATATTCTAGGTCATGACCTCAAACTTATTCCGTTCAGAGAATGGTTGCTAGTCCTTGAGAAGCGTGCTGAGGACGCAACCGTAGGAGAAACCTGGATAGACGTTGTACGTACCTTCTCAAACTTCATTGCGAATTTGAAAAAGTCTGAGACACAATCCTTCAGCCCGCAATCAAGCTACTCGAGTACTTCCGTCGTTATGCAAACGCGGACGCTGATCACTTTGCCACCGAGAGTGAAGCTGATGGACTTCCTAATCTGTCAACTGAGAAGGTTCAGCGGATCAGTAAATTCATGAGATCTGAACCTTTGCAACAGATTGGGGACAATGATGCAAAGCTTTGGGTCTCTTATTGGAAATCAACTGGGTTTTTGAATTGATGTGAAATCCTTGCAATTCTATATAATATCGTTATATCCAAGGTTCACACTTGACACAATCATTGACACAACGCCTCGTCGTACACGACGAGCTCTGCGTGAATAAAAATATATATGCAAGTATTCAATATTCAGGTGTGGCAGTGCAAAGGCCGAAGCGGTGATCATGATCCGTGATCAATCCGAGTCCATCAAAGCCTCGCTCGCGCCGCTCCTGTCCCCCTCCAGGTCAAATCCTCATCCTGTTAGGATCGGACCCTGACCACAGCCAGCCACTGTCCCCACTCAACACTGGACACCAGAATACTGGCCACCGACATCTATCACACTTTCATTATCACTTTGCTTTGTCTCTTTATTCTATCACTGTCTTTCTTTCATCTCTTTGATACTCGACCCTTACATATATTTACATATATATACGAGCGTCAGTATGCGATACCCTCAGTCACTTACACGAGACTGAGGGTACGTAACGACTTATATCTTTCTTTTAACCACGCTAACATATCGTACCTGTGGCACCTAGCTGCCAGGGCATGGAAAGGGATAGGTAGGAAAGAAGAGGAAGGGAATTTGAGAACAAAAGGCAAGTGGGGTGCGCTGGTTCGTGCACGCCCAGAGAAGTATAAAAGGAGGAGTAATTTGGGGATTTCAAGCAAGCAAACACTTGCCACGGCTCGGAATCTCCAAGGAGTGGACAATGTAACTGACTTCACCTCGGGTTTTTGTATTTATACAATTTGAATCCCATTTGAGCCTGCAGAGTGACTTGAAAGAAATTAATAAAACTAAAATCACTGGAGTACATTTTAAGTCTGTCGAGTGTCAGCTACAAGCCCTCTGTAACTAGTGAACAGAGGGGCCCGGTATCACGGATATTAGACCAAACAACTAAACAAGCGGAATTCAAAGGGGCCTATCGTTATGGAAACGGCTGGTGATGTCGCGGACACATGAGATACATAACCGCTATTTTTGGTTGCAGCCGAGGGCCCAACGAGGGCCACTACAATCGTCCGGGAACCGAATCAGAGAAAAGAACAAGCCGCTTCTACTAATGTGCTTTCTTGGATCGTCATGCGGATTATTTTTTCACCTCGGTCCTGAGCCTAAGTAAGGATTTTTTCTCATCGCTTACAAGGTTTTTCTGTAGTATTTGAGTAATGGATTATTGGTATGTACAGTAAAATATCATAATTGAAATGTACAGGTAAGAAAAGATGTCTCGAAAAGATATGTGGAGAAGGGAGAAGAAATTTTTCAAGTCTACTTCCTTAGCAACTTGAGTAGTGTATTTACTCCATCGAGGCCAAAACCTTCCTGAGGATAACACACATACATCGGCTCGTGGTCCGAATCAAACTTCTTCTGTCAATATGCAAATCACATCAACCTCATTTCATCAAGTTTACAAGAAAGAAAAGACTCACCCGGAATTCCCCACGCTTTAACAACCCCGCCACAGATGCAACCTTCCCATAAATCGCCGCAAGCAACGTCACCTTCCACCCTGACAAATTCTGCACGGGCCTTATGTGCTCACTTGCCGTAATACCAAAGGTGACCGTTGTCCTCTCGTAGTTCTCTACACGGAGTGAAGGCCGTGCCGAACCAGGGAGAGCAACGGGTGCCGGGTTCTCATGATGAAGATCGGAGAGCGCAGTGTAAATGAGCGTCTCAGATGTTCCACGCGGCGCGATGGGGAAGGAAACGGCGTTTTTAATTTGCCAGGAGTGATTGTGGATGGGGGTGAGGATGAGGAAACCAACGGGCTGTAAGGGAGGAAAGTAGATAAAAGAGGTGTATGATGTTGCAAAAGGAAAGCTACCTTGCCGGCGTGTCGCGCTAGCCAGTACCTGCGATGTCTGAAGTCTAACCATGGTTCCAAAGTCGTCTGCGGATTTACGAAAAATCAAAAAATCTCACCAAGTGATGAGATATACAATACCCACTGAGGCAATCTGGACACCGGACCTAGATTTCCTCCATTCAATAATACCCTCTTCGACCGCCTTCTTGTCCTCAGGAGTCCATTCGTCCGCTACGACTTCCGATACATGTACCTCCGCTCTCTGCGCACGCCTCAAGTTCTTTTTCAAATCTTTCACCGTGCTCCTCGTATCATGTTCCTTACCCTCCGCGTCCGGACCAGCAAGCTCGATGACATGCGCGGGGTCAATCATATCCTCATAGATACAATGTACGGCGCTCCACTCGAATGGTTGGTACGCAAGAACTTCCTCAAGATCACGATCGACGCAAGTCCAAATCAAGCGTAGACCTTGCTCGTCGACCCATGTCTTGAACGCCAGTGCAGTGGACAGTAATGCAGCTGGATCCGACACGAGTGGGTTGCCCCATGCAAAGATGTACGGGTCATGACGCATGTACCCTTGAACGGGTACGAACTCTGATTCTGGAATCTTGGCTGTCGGACGCCATATTTGATACCTGTCAAACTCGAGCCACGCAGTAGAGCTAGACGAGCCGTACTTCGCTACGAGGTCAGCGATGGCGGCTTTGTCTTTGACGATGGCTGGAGTAGAACTTGGTTGATAGTCGGGGTCTATTTCGGGGTTAAGGTCTATGGCGGATGCGAGATCAACGTCGTCCGGATGAAAATCAATCTTGTGTTGTCTGTTGTTACGTAGGGGAAGCTGCATGCTTGAGAGGTGGGGGTGAAGGTGAGAGTGTATTGTGGTGACTCTGTTAAGTAACGCGCATGAGTGGGTTGTCTTCAGAATCTGGACCTTGATGATGTCATCCACAGCTGCCCATGTCACTCAGAGAAGTGGCTCAAGAGCATCATATCCTTGTTCAAATGCTGACATATCGAACTAGTGTACACGTTGATACAGGGGATACATTACATCTATCACTCATGAGTAACCAAAGACTAGGATGGCTACCGAGCGGACACACCGAGATCTGCGTCTACAGTGCCGTGCCGCGCTCGAAACTGGCACGGATCTCCGCCGTATACTTGTCGTAATACCGCGCAATCTGATGAAAACCCACTCAGTGATACGATCATCCCAACTAGAACGTAACCCACCTTTTTATTGAACACGCGGTTGTGTTCGTTGATGTAGGTGATATCGCCTTCGTCCTCGTTGAGTCTCTTTCTAGAAAACTTGCCCTTCTTGTCGATACTGCCAACATTTCATGTAAACATCAAAACTCAAGACAATCGAGGAGAAGACGGACTCTTGGTTGATCTTACTGACCATCCGGTCGATAGCCTCCTCTGAGGGCTTGTTGTCGCCATATATGAGTGTATTGGCGTCCCGATACAAGTTCGCGGCCGCAAGCTGTTGCTGCTCCTGACTAATGGGGACAAGCTACAGATATTATAAAAAGGTTGGTTGCGAAAACGTTAGGAGGCTGATATACCTGAGACGAACCCACTTTGGGGTCAAAAGCCATTAATGAACCTGGGGCCATACCGAGTGCCAATTCTTTCTGTTTATTGTACTCCACCAAATCCGGCTTGATATGATCTATATCCTTCTTGTATCGCCTTCTTGCTGCATGGGCGTCATCTAAAATAGACCAATCAGCCATAATCATTCCAGACTAACAGGGTCAATGACAGAAAGACTTGTAACATACCATGGAATGCAAAGTCTGCCCTCCGCTTCTTACGTGCCATCTTCTTCTCCCACTCATCATTCTCTTCAATTGTCCATTCCCAATTCTTTGAGCGCTCTACATCAATACCCTGTTCCTCCGCATCGACAGCAGCACGCAAAGTCTCCGCCAGTTTGCGTTGTCTCTCTAACCGAGCCAACTCACGTGCGTTAAGTTTGGCTTTCGCTGATTCTTCTACGACCGAAGCGCGATTGAGGCGTGAGGAAACAGCCTGCGAAAGACAAATCAGTTGAAACATACGACAGAGAGATGAACAAGCGAATACACACAATCTTCTTCCGTAACGCCTCCATCCTGGCCTTCCGCTCCGCCATCGTCATTCGCTTCGGCTCCTTCGCTCCTCCACCTTCGCCGTCTGATCCCTCTGACACCCTCGTTCCCTCTCCCTCCCCCTCTTCATGGCCCTCCTCGACCTCATCCATGTCCAGTTCCTCGTGCTCCTGTGACTCTACTAACGTCTCCTGCTCCCGCTTGTCGTCTGGCATAGGCTGGGCCGGTAGAGCTGCTTTAGAGCTTTTTGAACGTGTTGGAGCCATTTACCTGCTAGTCAAATAGTGACGGTTACGAGGAGTGCTGGAGAAGAAGGTATAAACAAAGTTGCCTTTGATGGCTCGACGTGAGTGCGGCAATGAAGAGAATCGGTATTACATAATACAGTGTTGCCAAATGTGAAAAATACACTCTGAGCAAAAGCAGTGATGATAAAAAGTGCTAGTCTAGTTGGAAATCTATAGTGCTAGAAAACCACGCTCAAGTTAGTTTCAGCTCTAAAAATGGAATACTTAATGTCACAAAAATCATTGATTGAAGGGTATCCGCCCACCATTCTTTGATACAAAATAACTCCTTGCCCAACCAAGTCTCAACTTGTCATTTATTGCTTCGTCTTTCTTCATAATAAATTGTGTCTGTCTTTCATAGTCCGTACTCGTGACGACATGGTCGGTACGATTCCCTTCCAGCGTAGCGTACTTGCATTTAGACAACTTCGCGTTCAAGTTGAGTCACCATGGTCTCGAAGACCTGTGTTTGTTGCACTGGAATCATCAGCCTGGTCCGCCTCAATATCAGACTAAAACATAAGCCACCGTGCCCAGCAGTGGCGGCGGCGGCGGCGGCGCGAAAATACAACTAAGGAAACATACAAAAAAAAATGAAAATGTCGACTGGCGACGTCTAGCTCCAACACTGGGGCTTGGAAGGGTCCTTCAAATGCCATTATAGACGAGATGAAAGTATTGACTATCACAGTCATACAAAGTCCAAAATCCTTGCCCTACTCTCTCCCCCTCGCAAAACAGCCTCTTGTAGTAGAGTAAATTTGTATCTTCGGTCATTTATCTAAATTTTTTGTGTCTTCATAGGGAGGTGGAAGGGTAGATCCAGACTGTCTGTAGTTTCTATCATTTGTACCAGAGGTGGTGGTCTCATTCATGCTACTCCCTTCCAGCTGTGCATAGCGTACTCGTGTTTCATGGAGCCCATGTTTCAGCCAAGTTATCAGTTGCCGAAGTTTTACTTTGGAAGGTGTTTTGCTCATGTCATCAGACATATCACCTTGAGAGGGTATTGCTGGTTCTGTTGATCTCATAGGATTTAGTTTTCCTTGCATCGGTCGAGGTTGCAGGGAAAATGGAAACGGATCTATTGTAAACATGTATCAAAGGGCAGCTTGACGTGGGAGAAATTCAAGATGAAGAAGTACCTATTCTGTTGATTTCTGCATCTGTGACCCTCTGATCAATTGGGGTGCTCTCGTTGATCTTTTGACTAATCAGAGAACCAGCTCCCAAGCGACGCTTATACCAGAGTAACAAAACAACTATCAAGAAGAGTGTGCCTGCGACAGCACCAATAATGGCACCTATGTGTATGGAATGAGAAGTGGTAGGTGGTTGCTGGTGTTGAGAAGCATTGGAGGAGCTAGGCTGTATTACATTTGAGGAGGATGTTTGTTGAATCTGCATTGTCGGAATTGTCTGTTGAATCTGCGTTGTTGAAATTGTTTGTTGAATCTGTGTTTTTGGAATGGTAGTAGATAACACTGAGGATGTGTCTTCTGATGATGCTCTAGAAGTGATATTCTGGGAAGACACAGCGAGGGATGTTGTTTGAGATGGGACAGGTTTTGTTGGTGGCTCAGGTTGAGGAAAGAAGGTGGATAATGATGATTTAGATGTCGAGGTTTGGGCTATACTGGTAGCTGAAATAGTAGTAGTCATCGAAGTGGGTGTCAATGACGAAGAATCTGAAGGTGTAAACCTGATATAATCCAAAATAAAATATTGTTTACTCTCTGATGTGGCGCCTGTCATTTGTATTGTAAGCACATGTTGGCCAGGTTGAAGGCTTGGTTTTGAAAACCATTCATGGTTTGACAAGTCACCATCAGCACAATCTGACGAGCTTTTCGCCGGGATCGGTTCAGAAGCTTCACCATCAACACTGAATTCGATCGATGGTTGACAGTCCGAGATTATCAGCCCAAAGACGGACACAGAAGAGCCTGTTCCGCCATTTGTATAAACCAATGAGCTATCACCAATAAGATCCCGTAAACTTGAGAGACAGACCTGTGAAGGAGAACCTAGCCGATGCTCCAGAGTCTATAGTCTGATGTACCGTATTGGATTTTGCTATCAAGGGGTGGCTTTCAGATTCTGCTACAAAATCATTTGACCCAATAGCGTTCCAGTCCCCTGAGTATGAAATAGAGGAGTCGTTATCGTCGATCCAAGGCTGGCTGGATCGCCTTGCAACTCCCCTCCGATAGACCATGTGCAATCCGAAATCGCAGCTTCTTGATGAAAGGCCAGATAGAATCGATACAATGTAGTGGTTGATAGCGTGAGGAGGAACGGTTGCTTTTATTGGCGCAAACAACAAGGGTTTATAAAAGAAAGGTTCAGTAAAGCACTGGTCCAGGAGCAAAATATCGTATCCTAAATTTGAAGGTTTTCCATGTATTTATGGGCTCCAAGTTCTGAAATGATGACTCGTAAGAACTTCTTGACTACCAGCCATGGAATTCGAGTATCAACTGATAAATTACCAAGGCAATTTTTACAGTCAAGGGAGGTAGCACTCACCTACTCCGTCGACAGGATAATCTGCTATTTTGAGGTTGACTGTTGCCCACTTCGTTTCGGTATGCTGACAACTGTTGTCAGTGGTAAAAGACTCATCGAGTACATATCCTATCGGTAAGCAAGAGATCCTGGGACTTGGAAACCAGCAGAAAACTAGGGCTCAGCGACGCTCACATTGGTATCTATGAAAGCTGGTCAATGCCAACCATGATGAAGATATCAGAAACTGACCTCGGCATTGCCTCGAAAATAAAAAAAAATATCTATTTCAGCTCATTTATGTACATCTATGATATCTGTCAAACCACTTTATGTTACAACCACTTCAACAATTTCTCTGCTTCCTGTCAATCGACCTCTTTTGTTCTTCCAATTGATCAATGGCCTGCAAATAACACGGTTGCATATAATCAATCCAGTCTGGGACCAGTCCTGATCCGGTAAAACTCCGTGTCATTCGAACAATGAAGATCATCGTGTTTCAAACGACCGTAGTTCTGCAGACACCATGTGACCATTGCTCCTGAGAGGATTCCTGAACATAGGCTCATTGTGCTCATCCTTTAGATGCTGAGCCGAGTGTGCTGTGGGGGAAGGCACCTACCTCGTTCCATGCGTAACCTCTGGCTCCAGAAAACATCTGTTTCAAGGCAGCAGTGAGTTATCAAAGTTACGCAAAATATCAATCAATGTGCTCAGTCCAACACTGACTGATAGATTGCCTGAATTTAATTCTCAATCCCCGTAAACTGGTTTGATCGATGACAGAAGATGACCAATTTCAATTCTTCTTACGCCTCGCCCGAAGAGCACGCTGGAAAATTGCGGCTCGGCGATTCCCGCACTAAGTTCAACGCCTTCGTTGGCAAATTCTGGCAATGCAAACAATTTTGAGCATCTGTTTGTCCGAGATGGACGGTGTTGGGCACTGACGTCTCCAGATCGTGAAGCGCGTCGGGGTTGTTCATTATCTCAACAGATCATCTCAACAGACGTTATACCTCGTCTCTTGTCGCGGTTCTCATAAAGCCAGTAAGCAGCGGCGTGATCGACGACCCAATTTCCGCAACGTTTAAAAACGCTTTTTTCGCTCTGGATTTCCATCCACAGCGCCAGGACGTCACGACAATGAATCAATCTACCTCCATCAATTAATTTACCGATCTATCATAAGTACGTACATCGGGACTACACACCTCCCTGATCCACGACCTCCTCCAGATCCGTCGGCACGGCTTCATACCCATGTTCACATCCACTCACAAGCCGGCGGGGCGCCATCGCCTTAACAACGACACCGGTCGCGATGGGGCCAAGAACGGTGCAGAGCACCGCCGCCCACACGATCACCGCATAGATCTTATTATAGGTGAAGATACCCGCGGACTGCGCGATGGACACGATGAGGAAAGCGACCTCGCCCCGCGCGACCATTGGGAAGCCGACGAGCAGCGCGGCTTTCTAGCGCGTGATGTCGGGCCGCGCACGCGTTGTTTGCAGTTGCGGTTCCCGTGGTGGTTGAGGTCGCGGTCATGGTTTTCTTGCCCGTGAAGGAGTCTTTAGACAGCAGGAGCCACGCGCCCATAAGGAACTTGGTGGAGACCACGATCGCGGTGTACACGATGCCTTTCCACACCATGCATGCGGCGAACATCTCTTGGATGGGTACCGCGAAGCTGATGGACACGAGGAAGAAGGGGAGCAGGAGGTAGTACTGGATCTGCTGCAGATAGCTGCGTGTGGAGATGACAAGGCGACGAGCACGCCGGCCAAGAATGCCATGAAGAGGGGTGACATACCGGCGTAGGTGCTGGCGGACACGGCAGTGGACAACGCGAGCAGCTGCGAGGCAAGGCCGAACACGGGCCCATGGCGTCTCCACTGGTCCTGGGAGAAAGTGAACGGTCACATGCAAAGGACCTGGTCAGGTCAAAAGCTTTACAACCATGTGACCTCGGAAATTTCATCGTCTCAGTCTGCGCTGCCCCTTCTTGGGCTGCAAGAGTCAAACAATTCTTTCTTTGTATTCATTGGATCTAACACGTCTACACCATTTTCAAGCTGAAAAGAGAACAAATGGCTATCGACCAAATGATGCAAAGTCAATTGACAACGGTATGACAAGCTCGCGGCAACTGGTATTCAAGAATCCATATCAACGCTGTCTGCCAATTACGCATTGACGCTCTTGACGCGATCTACGAGTCCTATATCCGAGTTCATATCGAGATCTTCCAGTTTCGTTTGCAAGGCTGTCCTGATCGACAAGGGTGTTACCTCTTTCCGCTCTTCTAAGAACACGCCTTTCCTGATAGGTGCGTCGTTTCTAAGAAACCACAGTTGTTTGTAGAATGTGCCTAGCATAGACCAGTAGACCCATTTGAACGCTTTGTCGTTACTTGTTCTCCATAACGAGAGTGCATTGCTATTGAGTGCGTCATACCAATTACCATTATTAGAGAAGAAATTGGTCTTGTATGCGCCCAGCTCATTCATATCCTTAGATAATGAATCCGTCCACTCTGTAAAAACCTGAGGCCAGCGATAGCGAAGCGGGGGTGGCGCATTCGGGAAACAGCAAGGTGATCGTTTATCAAAAGTGAAGATGGAGAGGTAAAAAACAAAGAATAAACTGTGGAGCTGGCAAGGACGTCAAACAGATAACAGAACGAGACACTTAGTGTATGACCTACATCATCAGTTACAGAGTGTTGGCCACCGAGAAGGACAGGAATTGACATGAATGGCACAGTACCCTGTTTGCTGACGAACTAAGTTGTTGAATTAAAAATCGACAACAAACCCACCGTCCGCCAGTCACGCTGAGGATTTAGCTGTACCGGCAACGCGCGTTTTCTCCGGACAACTTTCTACAAAGTTACAAACATTCAATCAAGAAGATACAATGAAGTAAGGCAAGAGCTTACCACGCCAATGAAAGGTATGTTCGACTTACGAACAAACGCCGTCTTAGGGATATATGCCGCCATATCCAGATCATGAAGGCCACCACCGGCCCCAATATCAACAGTTTCTCGACGGACAAGTGCTACAGGACCGTCCTGTCCATCCACATCAATCAACTCGAATTCTTTGTCGGTACCGCAATAAATCTCCTTGTCTATAATGATATTTCCAAAGCTAATGTCGCGATGGATGATATTGATAGCTTGAAGGGATTCGATCCCTGTAGATGATATGAGGTACAGAGGAAGATTCAAC
>JABAJZ010013798.1:0-17155 GCA_018857265.1 Termitomyces sp. T32_za158 | reverse complement strand
ACGTCGGTGCTGACCAGTTCTTGTTCTTCCTGCCCCGGCTCCTTCAGAATTCTATGGAGGTACACGAGCGCCTCGGGCCTATGTTCAAAGAGCGAGTCACGGAACGTTTTGGTAGACTCCCTTTCTCTTGCCTTCAGAATGATTGCTGCAATGGTCGTGGATCTTATAGACGGACGTGATTTCAAATCTCTCCTTTCAATGCAGAGCGAAGATGGTTCGTGGGTTAGTAGCTGGTTATGGAGATATGGATTATCTCCAACCTTGGTTCGAAATGACGGTGTGACTACTGCATTTGCCATCCGGAGTATAAAAGGTCCAGTCACTGCACAAGAGGCAGTTGAACCCTTTGACTCTGAGTCAACCTTTGCCGCTTCTCCGCTCAAAAGTATAAGGGCTGAACGGCATAGACTTTGATACGCGATTTTGGAAGATATGGGTTACTTATGTTTTTGATGACGAATGAGGGGCATATAATTTATGACTTGGGTCATTCGTGGTCGAGTCTGCGCAGAGGAAATTTAAACTCTATAATTCCCTTCTCAGCTTTTCCCAGATTCACTATTATCAGATAGTATGTGTACATAACTTGCCTTGAATTAGTCCTGGTGTCAAAGACCTCACGCGAGGTGCATTCATGCAAGGTGGCGCACCAGTAAAGTCACAAGTGAAACGCGATTATCCTGATTGTGACCTTGAACTTCGACAAGTCCTAACAAGAAGAACTCAAGGCACCGAGAAATCAAATCTCGGCTCTACAGGAACCTTGAGGATCTCTTGACCTTCTTGATCTCTGAGGCTCTGTTTTCATCTCAAAATGCAGGATATGTCCAGGAGAGGTATAGTATGGTGTTGACACAGTTCCATCGTTATGTTCACCTTTGCTCACTCAGTTGACGGTCTGGGATGTGTTCCTCCTTGATCTTGAATTTGAGATTGAACGGCCGTTGCTCTGATGGATGCACCGAGGTGCTGTTTCCTGTTCCCGAGACGCTCACAAGCAACGTATGTCCTTCTGGTGCTGACCCGTGGCGTTACTGGAGCTCATACACAGTTCTTCCCAGGAACTCACAGCAGACTATCAACGTCAGCCACTTTCTCTCCTTTCTCTCCCTCTTCTCAGAAGCGCGTGCGTCATCCCTCTACGCCTCCAAGCTCTGTACTCAAGCCCAGGAATCCATCGAAACACCACACGTGCAATGGCACCCTTTGCTTCTCCTTCTATTTCTCCCTCTCCACTGCCCTTAACGCGCATGCGCCGCACGTCATCCATCTCTTCGCCTCTCAACCTCAACTCCGCATGTATAAATGCAAGCACAAACGGCTCCCCGTGCTCCTCAACATCAACCACCCCCCCTGCTTGGCGCATGCCCTCTTCTCTCGTCTCCATCACCAATGCACGAGTTCTTCGTCCGCCCAAGAGGCCAAACAATGTCAGCTATCACTGCCGCCTGCCTGTGTCCGCTGCAAAGTCCCTCATCTGGCACGGGTACACTCACGTCGCCACTCAGCCGCGTCATGTCGGAGTTGAGCGTCCCGCACGCCGAGCATGGGCGCACGACCGGGTTCTCTGTCTTTGAGATATCATAGGAGCCGCAAGCGGGAGCGCGAGGAGGAAGAGGAAGGACAGTGTGGATAGTGGATACTTAAAGGAGCAGGATGCGGTGAGCAGTTTGAAGAGGCGTAGTGGGGTCCCGACGCCGTTGATGATGGGTAGCCCTGTGAGCTGGTGGGCCGGCATGGAGGGGCAGGCCGAGGAGCACAGACCGTGGAGGGATCCGCCAAAGAGGAAGAATACTGTGCCTGAGGAACAGTCTGAGGGGTGGGTACATGCCCGCGAGGTGAGTCTGTATTCGTGCCAGGTATCTTTGCAGGGGACTAATGGACACGCGTTAGAGAGTTGGACAAGCGGTGAAGTCTGTGCTAGGTACGGCTACAGACGTCGCGCATGAGATTTTGTTCACTGGTATGCCCGTTCTCAACTCCGTTCCAGTACCTGGACTTGGCGCTGCCGCGTATATTCTCCTAGAGATATGGGATGCATTACAGCTGGTCGATGTGCGTTGCCTTTCACGCGTCTTTTCTTTCTTCTTTTTGTGGCTAATGAGGTGTACTGTACAGACGAATTGATTACAATGCATCAGGCTTACAGAGCGCTGCGCAGATATCCTGCTTTCTGTCAGGGAAAAAGTCAAAGAGGCAGGCGATCAAGTTCACGAGAAACTTCAGGTGCCTATCGCTAAGTTGACAGAGTGCGTGTTTTCTTTTCCCTCTGGTATTTTGTTTCTCGATCTCTTCTGGCTTCCAAATCCTTTTTGTTGAGCGCCAATGATCTACGTCTCAAGCACGAATTTTGGTATCGATATGTTTGCCATTATTCGAATCCCTTCCTACTTTTTCTTGTCCTGTCCATTTGTCTTACCCATCTACACCTTTCATCCTCTTTTCTCACTGAAACTAACCTCGTCCAACAGATCATTCTATGCGATCCAATCTTTCCTTCTCAAACAAGTTCATCGACCCTTCCTAAAGCGATATCTCAAACGTGACGACTCGGAGATCCAAGCCCAAATACGCACATGCCATGCGGGGCTTACGGAGGCACTCGGGATGTTGGGACTGAGTATCCAGATCAGGACTTTGAAGAGCGTGCAGGGGGCGGAGAGGGGACGGAGGGAGGATCAGAGAGTTTTGATGGAGATTTTGAGGGGAGGTGCAGAAGGAGAGGGAATTGGGCTAGGCTTGACTAGGATGGAGATGCCAGCTATGGGAACGAGTGAGCGTACGGTGACAATCAGGCCGTCCCAGTCGCAGACACGAGTGCTCGAGCCATCGCCACTTCGTCCAACCGTGGGACGCCAACGTCAACACTCACCATTCCGTCACTTTCACCCAGCGCGTCCGCAAACCGCATCCCATCCGTATCTCTATCACCCGCATCGACGCAGACACCAGACTTTCTACGCCCATCACGGGTCCTACCGACGCTCAAAACCGTACAAGCATCTTAGGATGCGCTGGATGAGGATCTGGATAGCGAGGATCTGAGGGAGTTGACGGATAACGGGCTCCGTAATAGTTGGAGGTGATCTTGCAGCGCGTTAATTTTTACACGATTCCTCATTTAACATCTTTTTATAGGATGGTCTTTTGGCGGCGTGATCGCATATGAAGTTGCTCAACATCTTGAACTTCTCGGTAGAACAGCACAAGGTATCCTCTTGATCGATGCTCCAAACCCTATTGGACATGTCACCCTATCCGACTCTGTAGTAGACGCAGTCCTCCATCTGGACGGTCGAAGCATCAATTCTAAGGTTGGAAGGCTGGTGAGGACACAGTTTCCCGATTGCTTGGCAATTACAAGCCTGATTCGTTTTCGCGTGATTCCCCGCCTTATGCTTCGCTCGAAAGAAGGGTTCAATGCGCTTCATGTTCAAGTACCTGCTTGGTTATCGGATCGTACCAGGCCCGAAACAGCGACAATCGGGTGGCAGAGGCTAACAAGGAGCCATGTATACATCCTCGACATACCGGGTCATCACTTTGAACCATTCCATCGCAGTAACGTGAGTTTTGAGATCAACTATTCAGAGTCACAAGTTCTGACAACGCTGATAGATTGAAGCCGTGTCCCTCCGAATATCACAAGCATGTGCTCATCTCGAGCAGGGCATTCCCTCAAGAGGATCCAGCATTAGGAAGATACGACACTACGTGTTTTTGTTATCTTTATCATTATTCTACTTCTGAATGTCATGTCTAATATATGAGGAAGCACAAACCGTCATTTCCTTCCATAACTCATCGTACTATACCGTTGCGATTTGAAATTAGTTGTAGGTGATAATGCACAAGTAAAAGACGGAACGAGATATTTTATTTATCTAGTCGATCCAAGTTGGCTCCACTGTCAACCTCGCCTTGCATACGAAATTGCACGGTACGATGGACTTTCACACCATTGGAGTGTTGCTTGGGTATGAATCGAGGGCTAGCGATATTAGATCTATATTAGGAAGTCAGTCAGTTGTTGTTAGCACCAGCTTACAAAAAGTACATACTTGAAAGTGCTGACCCATCGATATCGCAAGTGGAACGAGTGGATCTCGAGGAGCCGCCAGCTTTGCTTCAGCTATAGCTGATCACGGAATGGCGATAGTGCATCTTTGAGATCCTCGAGCTCTTCGTCAATCACCGAGGGGTCATTCGTGATGATAGTCATAGTAGGCGTAGCATTGGCCTTGCGCTTCCAATGAGCGACGGCTCGCTTGATCAGTCCATGCTTTGTAGCCTTCGCAATGAATGTCGTCGAAGCATCTAAACGTGGTGCTGGGCGAGGAAGAAAGATAAGATAAAGTGTGGCGGGATCCAGGCCGATGGTGCGGAGTGCATCAGCGTTGAACATGATATCAGTGTTTGCTTTGAAGCATTCGCGTACCAGCCAGCGAAGGGTATGCGCGCCAAAGAGTATGGAGTCTTATTCGTGACGACCGGCTCACATAACATGTCTGTCCATAAATCAAGTTTTCAAGATTGTTATGTGGGCCGATAAGTATTTACAGAGGGATGCAAAATAAAATGGTTATGTGGCTCAGGGGTTATATTAACCTGTCGGCGTCTATGGTACTGTGTGTCCTCGTGTTCGAACCTTGCTGATGTTTTTTCTCTCGTTTCAAACTCCGAAGAACTTTGTCGACCTCGTTTCGTCGTCGTCGACCTTTGCCCACTGTCCGTTATGACTATGTATGGCGCACACTAGTAAGTCATGCTGTACTTCATGTATTCTATTCACAGAGCTTTAACCATTGTGACTCCTGCACTAGATATTTCGTCTCTTTGGATTCCGGACATTCTTAACGGCGCTTCCATGTTCCTTGCACTCGCACCGAGCTCGACCCCCCGACCCTTTGCAAGTTTCTACAAGTGGGCAGTTGTGATCACGGCAGGCTGCACACCGTTTGGTACGCCTTTTCTTTCCTTCTATCATGAGCTTCTGTTCTGAGGCTTGTTTTGGGACTTGAGGCAACTGCAAGGGTCCTGCCAGCATCATTGTCGTGATATAGGGTCCACCGAAGGGTTCTGGTTGTTCTGAAATGTTGAAAGGAGTGTTATCTTTATCTGTTGGGATCACATCAGCCGCAAAAACGTCTGGTGAGTTTAGAGCTCCTACGAAAAATTCTAACTTACGTGGAGATTTGGGCCTTTCAGGTTCTTTTCCTTTACTTTGTGAATGAGGAGGGGATAGGGTTTCATCAGGCTTTACAGGATGTTTTGGGAGGGTGAGCGCAGGCAGAACACGAGATTGACGGGCAGGATCATTGAGTAAGTCTGTGATATTTTTTCGAGCTTGTGCGCTGTTTAACAATGTCGCCTTCTCTGCTCGGTATGCAGCCCAGATCTTATGGTGTCGTTCGAGCTGTTGTGGAATCTTGTAGTAGATCTTGTCATCTGGCCGCTCATGAACAACTTGATTCCAACGAAAGGCTAGCTTCTCAAAATTAATCGATTTCGCTGTGCGTGCTGCTGTGGGTCCTCGTGATGACTGGATATTGAAAGCATTTGTCGCAAGTAGCTCATTATAGAGTTGATATTCAGCTGATGTGTGAATGGGAACAACGGCGTGCACAGTTTGTTGGCGTTCTGAAAGATATGAATAGATACTTTTGGGAGCTGTAGACAAGTGCGTGAGGAGGTGAACAGGCACATCACGATAGCGTGGTGTCCCTTCGTCAATAGGCTTTTCAACACGATGCATACCATAGGCAGTGGTAAGTGCTTTTGGAACTTTGATAATCCCAGAGCATTCTTTTGTTGCAATACGCGTGCCAAGAACTGTGGGCATTGGAAATGATGGAGAAATATCCAATGCTAGTGCAAGCTCTACAATTTCATCTGTACGCCAGGAGTCGTAGTGTGTTCTGTAACGTTTTCCAGTGCGATTGAAATAACCAACCTGATTACACTGATAAGAACTTATCTATTAAGGTCTGATAAGTAATCTCTTACCGCCAAATTTCTTCGATGCCGGATATTAGCTAGAATTGCATCTGCAAGCTCAGGAGATGCTCGGAGTGATCCAAAAGTACGACGAAGAGCCATGTGGATGCCACCTTCAATTGAATTAGTTCCACGTAAACAGCGGTAGACTGCCAACCCATCAGGATCAGTTCCTATTCTCCGGTATAATGAAAAACCTGGTGGATCTGATAAGAGGCCCAATTCTGCAACTTGGATAATACGTGCTGCCTGTTTCTTAGCTTCCTCAGAGAAGAGAGGGCCATGGGTGTGGTTTACTGAGCAAGACACATTAGCCCACCCATCAAATAGGACTCTTAAATCAGCTGCTAATTTCTCTGGACCAGGACAATAGCGGCGAACTCTTCGTCGAATAGCATCTGAGTGTGAGCGAAGTGCATAAGACCATGTGAAGCCTCGCTTCTCGAAGACTGCCATGACAGCTGCAATATCTGACTTATCAGGAACAAGAAGGACCTGACTAAATTGCGAAGCAAAAGCTTTGAATGCTGAATGTCCTTTCGGGAGCAATCGTAATAGGCGATCTTGGACATGCCATAAATCATCAAAAATACGAGATGGTAATGGATCAGAAGAAACTTCTGGTTGGTGTAGAGGATTAGGTGTAGTAGTTGGAAGGGTGTTAAGGTCCACATTCCGTATGAGGTCATCAATGTCATCAGCAGCGTATTCATCATCAGAGTTGCTTGTATTGATAGTCGGAATTTGCTACATGTCAGACAAATCAGTCACATTCTTTCCGGAAATAATCAGTGGAAGATACCATGGTAGATTCTGAAAGAAATTGCTGTGGTACATCAAACAGATCAGATTCAGAGTCTGAATCTGAATCCGAATCTGAATTATCAAGATCAGAATCCATGTTTGCTGGGTCTTCAATCTGGAATTGACCAATAATCTGCACTGGGGCTGCAGGAATTATAACCGGCTCTTTAACTGGAGGAGTTTCAGACCGTGTGCGCAATGCTGATTTTGCAACAACAAGGTCAAGTGGGTGAAGAGCAGCAGACAGATTTTCCAAACTGGTATGATACAGAGTCGGAATGAAACCTGGGACCATGACTGTTTCAACTCGAATCAGAATTCGAGATGGAGTGATTCGAATAATTTTAGTCTCTGATGATGCGGGGTCTGGTGATGGAACAGTAACTTCTGGCTTCGCAGGCATAGGAATGATTGATCCAACAGCAACAACTTTCTTCCCAGAATACCAGGACACCAACTGTCCTGGACTGTCATCTTCAATATGTAATCCCACTGATGGCAGTCTATAGAGTGTCTCCCAGACCTTCCAACTTGCATAAGCATCAAGAACTGCATAATCAATTTGAGCCTGAGAAAGGGAGGATGACCATCGAGAAAGTCTGATAGCATCAGACTTAGTTATACGCTTTCTAAGAACTGCAGCAACCAAAGTGTTCAATCCAGCTGAAGCATCGGAAATCTTTCCCTTGAGTTTGGCTAGAGCTCCAAGCTCAATTGTACATGCTTTGGAGTGGTCAAGCAGGGCTGTGAGCTCTGAAAGAGACCATGCTTCAGCAACACGCTGGAGGTCAGCTCTGACAGCTCGACCAGTTTTGATGATTTGTTCTGAAATAAGGATCGAAAGCAATAATGGTGGTACAGAGGAATGGCTATAGATTTGAGAAACCTAAGTATTCAGTATCATCAGAAAGGTACAAATACTGTAGAAAGAATACTGACCTTGAAGACATATATAGTATCAGCAGTTGCCAACTGGATCACATCCAGCTGGCCCATCCGAGCTCTAGGAACTGTGCCAGGGCCACCAACTCCATTAGTCTCAACTTCATACTCAATATCAAAGCCAATAACTAGATGAGAACCATCTGAAGGGAGACTGTCAAGAATATGACCGCAAGCACTATCAATAAGATCAAAGTTCTCATATGTGACAATTTGCATCTCAGGAGGAATCGTTAGCATGGGAAGGTGGGTGTTCGGATCCAATTCATTGTGAACAACATTTTCTGTCAATGAACGGGTTGTTGACTCATGAAAAGCTTGTTCACCTACAATATCTTATGAGACAAAAAACAGGTTGCAGCTAATATAGCACATACCTGATGCATTGTCTGTCCACATAAAAGATGTTGGAGGATGGCCATGTTCTTTAAGCCCTTCTGCAATATCTTCATACATCTCGCTCACATATGAAAGGGCTTTTGTAAGTGTGAGTGCCTGATTTTGAGCCTCTTCCCATTCATTCAATATTGTGTACATAGCATCATGAGTTGGTTCCCCAGATAGCTTGGCCATATTCTTCATTAGCTATAAATGATACAGTTGTGAATAATTGCTTGTCGAAGTCAGATTAAAATATCTTACCTTGAACGTATGATCTCCTTTCAATATCTCACCTGGAAGTGATGCCATCATGCGGTCCAAGAAGACTCGATGAGCACGACTCCAATCTACAAATACTGATTTACAGTATTGGGTTGAGGGATGAGTCCCAGCATAGCGTTGCTTATCATCAAATGACGAAAATGGCTCTGGCTTGTGTTGTGATGGATATTTGGATGAGGCGCAAGCAGCAAGATATGACAATTCACGGCGAGAATGATGCAAGCGGCGCATCTCACCCAGTAAAGAAGCAAATGGTTCTGGGCCAAATCGGCCAGCAAATAGGGTACACATCACAGACATCAATTTTTTATCGATTGCGCCACGTGCAGTGATGTATGCTGTGAGCAAGGATAAGTATGATAAAATGCACATTATACAGTTATATTTACCAGGAAATTCCTCTTGGACATGGCGTGTAAGCTGCGCAAGAATTTCAGGATCTGTACCTTGATATGAAGCTCCGCATCCTGGGTCATTTGCAGCATCTTTGTTACATAGAAACCGTGCTGTGAGTAAGAAGTAATCATTATGTAGATTGCGAACACGTCGTGCAACAGGATTCGCATTAAACCCTTGAAAGACTAATATATCAGAGTCATGTCCAATACACCAAGGTGACTACGTGAAATCTGACCTTTTCGAACAAGATGATGACCACATTTGGTGCATCGAAAAATGTCTGGACACCCGGGCAAGACTGCAGGAAGCCACACAAAGACAGGAAGATGATACAGTTCAGTTGGTGAATACCCCAAAGCACTTATTTCCGATGTGTGAAGTGCAAATAGCGTATCTCGAGGGTAAATCCAGAATGTGCCTGTCTTGTAACAAAGAGGCTGCCCAAACTGCTTGATCTCTGCTTTGATTCTATCCCGCAATCCTAAAAGATACTCAATATGAACACCCTGCAAGTGGCTTTCAGCTTCTGCTTCGGCCTCTGCATGAGTCATCGACTCAGCCAGACTCTCAGAATTATCGAATAAACTTTCTTCAACCTCTGCATCTCCATGTCCTTCAGTGACCTCAACACTCTGAATCTCTTCCCAAGCGGACTGAAGGTCTGAGTACCCTTCAGCACTAAGAACTGTTGGATCTAAGGAGGATAAAGAGTCAACATCTTATTGTTGACATCAGATGCCAAAACACGTACTGAATTCATTCTCTGCTTTGTGATCCCTTTGAGCAGGAGGGATTCCACCTTGTGACACATTGGTTTTGGTTCCAAAAAATCTGCTCGGCCGGCCACTCGTTCCCTTGACTTTGAGACCCGTATGTACCCTGGGTTTCATCGTGGCATTTTTTGGCTTTCGCCCTGCACCAGGGCGTGCACCTCCATGGTTTGATGGAGTAGACATGCTGCCCAGTCAGAAAGTAGTATAACACAGAGGTCTTATGTGATATGTGGAATACAAAACGTAACTAATGAACAAATGCGATGACGCGTGATTATCGCCAATTTCCCAATCAGATGTGGCTGTACATGTTATGTGTGTTATGTCCCGATTGGGACATAACACATGGACAGACATGAGATATGAACCTGACGACCTGTCTGGGCTTGAATATTGTATAATTTTGATAATTTTTGAGTGTTAGCCTCCAAATCAACAGAACCAAACTGAAAAATCTTATCAAGTGCCACTTGATGTCACATACAGGGGCAACCAGCGTCGCTCATAGCAAGCGCCCTGCCCATCTCTCATGCTGATGCAAGCAGCATTGATGATGTGCAGTAAAAAGCGCGAGCCCGCCATTGTGCTTGTATCTGATGTTTTCACCCTTCGACGCCATTTGCAGTCAGCTCACATGGTACATTTCCGAATCTTTCTTTCCATTGTTAGAAAGCAGACCTTAAGAACAATATAAGGATTATTCCTCAGTCCGATGTAATTGACTTTATTGACTGTACCTTAAGAACAATATAAGGATTATTCTACGGTCCAGTCAGTTATGTGCGTAACGTCGTATTTGTAAGATAACGTACCCTCAGTCCGATGTAATTGACTGAGGGTTATGTCTAGGTCGTAGTCCGTATATATGTATCTAGAGTGAACAATGGGGTCATTGTTCACTGAGTATTGGCCGTGGCACAATGCAACGGTATTGGCCCTGTGTGTGACGGGCTGGAGTGTCTGTGTGATATCTCTGATTCCCAACATCCATCACATTTACATTGCTCACAAAACACTAGGTAGTGTACAAGGACTGGTGTAATGAATACAGTTTTGACTCTATGCTACCAAAGGATGTCAAAGCTGATAAGGAAAAGGCTTTGGCTGATAAGCAGTCTCAAATCGACAGAGTAGTATACCCATAAGCCTGGGCTCAAGCCTGACCTGACCCAGGCCTGGCCTGCCCAAGGGCTCCAGTCACTAATATGCCTCTATAGCTAGTGAGGATTGAACGGGGAGCGAGCGCCTAGTTGGTAAGATGGAGATGGCCAAGTAAATATTTCTGTGCTTGACTGGAATCCTTCCTCTCGTTGTACTCGTATGGATCCTACTTACACCTACGATGCCATTCTCTTCCCTTCCGACGGCAAGGAAAATATATGTTGCTATTGAGCATCATCTCTAACTTGAATTTAACTAGGCCGCCAACCTTCACTCGTGCAGCTGATGACAAGGTGAATTATTGACTTGCAAATGTAGACAACAAAATAATACTTATGACTCTTCCTTCAAGTCTGATGTCAACGCCCCACCACAGCACATATACAGCTGTGCCATCGCGAATGCCTCATCCAGAGGTTTACATGGATTATGTGTGTTAAATTTGCCCAATAATGGTGTATATCTCGTTATCTGATGTCAAACTTATGCAGGTCGCTGAAGGCCTTGGCCCACGCGCGTGGAAGTATCATGTCAGTGGATTAGTCTCGTATTGCATTTAAGATCGACCCTGACCATTCTGCAGCTCGTTGAGGCCCTCGACGGCATGAATCGCAAGTTCACAAATCCATACATCATCTTCTATCCCATAGTTTCTCGAGATGGAATGCCTTTCCCTATTAATAAGAGCATTCGCGAGATTCAGGGTCGTGGCTTCAGAGAAGAGAACGCATGGCGCGGTAACATTGTCATCGCAAAATATCGTGATAATCCATTTTCATCCATGGTGGATACATCCATGGCTGATTTTGCGATTCTTCGAAATTATCTGATGACCCATGGAGCGCCCCGACAGGTGTGTTCCTAGAATGTCTGCGATCCTTTCAAAATTTCATGTTGTACACGTCGCTTAGTTGAACTCCTCATCTACCATTCTCGCACACTCCCTCGATGCTAATGAACCTGTTCTTACTCAAAGTTCGGATAACAAAGGTGACTTAGACATGGCACCTTGATCATGCCTTACTATGTATTGTACATGCATGTTCATTGAAACGTTTGAATTTGTTTACTTAGCTTGTTCTCTCATTGCCACGTCCATACGGACTCTGCAAAGCTCAAGAGAGGAAAACCGTTTCATGCTGCACAAAAGGTCCTTAAAGTCTACCTACTGAACGTTGTTGCTGTCTGATAACTCCTCTCTGTTGAAGTCCAATCCTAGAGTGTCACTGAGATAAGTATCTCCTCAATCTCTGTATAATCGATTTCATTGTGCATACCTAGAGTGTCACTGAGATAAGTATCTCTAAGGTATGCGTAAGTGTTAAAGTCCGAAACTATAAGTAATTTTGTGCTCACCCTCAATCTCTGTATAATCGATTGAGGGTGGCTTGTATCTATCTGGTATATATATATATGTTCGCCTTGTCCATTGTGTCTTTGTCCAGTCCGCTCAGGGCCAGGTCAGTGCACCATTGTATTCCAGCTATCTAAGCTCATGGTGTCTGTGCACCAGATCGCAACACTCCTCCTCATCGTGAGCCTTGCCCTGCTCCTCCTCGCATGGGATCCTGTGATCCTGTGTCATTCCGAGTGTCGTACGAAGTCTTGTGAATTGTGGTGCTGGTAGGGCCTTCGTAAACATATCCGCCACATTGTTCTTAGTGTTAATGTACTTGACAACGATTTCTTTCGAGGCGACGCGTTCCCGCAGGAAGTGGTATTTTATGTCTACGTGCTTCACTCGCTGATGTAGTAAGGGATCCTTGGACAGGTCTATCGCCGAGTTATTGTCGCATAGGATCGTTGTAGCCCCCTTCGGTGCATGCCCTAAGCCTGTCATTAGCATACGTAGCCATATGCATTCCTGTGCGGCCTCAAAGGCCGCCATATATTCCGCCTCGCAGGATGATGCAGCGACAGTATGTTGTTTCCTTGTTGACCATGAGATAGCTCTGGATCCCAGTGACCAGGTATATCTCCCGACGCTCCTCCGTGTGTCGAGGCAGTTTGCCCAGTCGGAATCGGTGAAGCCGACAAGTCCCAACGGATTCTTGCCACCTAGGGCCAGACCTAGTTCACGCGTCCCCTTTAAGTAGCGTAGTGTCCTAATTGCAGCATTCCAGTGGGTTTGCGTGTAGCAGTCGAGGTACTGGGACAATTGTTGCACGGCGTATTGGATATCCAGTCTGGTGGACACTGCAAGCCATAGCAGTCCTCCTACTAGCTTCCTGTAAGGCAGTCGCAAGGCGTTTTCACGTTCCTCTGGAGTCAACTGTGAGATATCGGCATGTCGAAGCTTCATTCCTGGCTCCATGGGCGTAGACACGGCGGCGGCGTCGGACTGGCCAAACTGCTGAGTGAGTCTGTCGATGAGCACGGTCTGCGAAAGATGGACTTGGTGGTTTGTGTTGTCCCAGTTGACTGCAATGCCCAGGATGTGTTTCGGCTTACCCAGGTCTGCAATGGTCCATACACTAGCCATTTCGTCCTTGAGTTTCTTGTTTGCCTTCGCTGTGCTCGCGATTGCCAGAAAGTCGTCAACGTGTACCCCCACAATTACAATACCTGTGTCGTCCTTTCTGTAATACATGCATGCCTCGCAAGCCAGCCTTGTGAATCCCCATTTCCTCATGTGGCTGTCCAGCGTCTTGTTCCAAATCCTCCCCGCTTGCTTCATCCCATATAGTCCCTTCTCCAGCTTGCACACCCACGTCTCTTTGCCTTTCTCTTCGAATCCCCTCGGCTGCTCCATGTAGACGGTCTCCTCCTCAGGCAATACACCATTCAAAAAGGCCGTTTTGACGTCGATTTGGGTTGCGTCCCAATCCAGTGTCGCAGCCAGATGCAAAAGAATTCTCCAGGATTCCGCGCGCGCAGTAGGTGAGGTTGTCTTTGTATAGTCCTTGCCATAGACCTGGTTAAAACCTTGTATGACGTGACGTGTCTTAAACCTTGTGATCTTGCCATTCTCATTGCGTTTAATGGAGAACACAGGCTTGCCTTTCAGAATTCTGTGGCCTCGAGGAACCTCCTCACGCAAGATCAGGGTCCAGACTCCCATCTCCTTCAAAGACGTCAGCTCCTCTCGGTACAATTCCTCCCACCTGTGTCCATCTGGTGAATTCCTTGCTTCCTCCCATGTCTTTGGAGTCTCAGGGTCTCCTTCCAAGTTTAGGTCCTGTGGGTCCCCGATCGCATCAAGCGCCGACAGGACCTGATCGAGGTCAGAGTCCTGGTCATTGACGTCATGTCCATCCACTGCCCCTGCTTCATCGTTTGCTTTCTTCCGCTCTTCCTTCTCACTTCTAATCCATTCAGCTGCCTCTTTTGATTCCCTGACCGCCTTCTCCATGCGTGTCTCTCCTTGATTACCTTGGCTCGCCTTCTCTGTTGGAATCACTGTGCGTGTCGATCGACGAATTGGTGGTAGTTCATTGATGGGATTTGCGGGTAGCTCGGTCTGGTCTTCTGCAGGGGGTACTGGCCCTGGGATTGTCGGCATTGGCATGGGTATATCATTGTCGTCGGTCGGGTGGGGTCTGTCAGCAGCGTTTTTGGCGATAGAGGTCATGTCGAGGAAGTCTGGGTTGGGTTTTTCTGGATTTGAGTCTGGGGCTGTGGGGCATGTCCTCGCATTGTTGTGACTCTCTATAAATTGAACATGATACGAGCTGTACACCTTCTTTGCCAACCTATCATAGCATCGGTATGCTTTAGAGTTCTGATCGTATCCAACTAGGACACATTCAATAGATCTGACGTATATCTTGGGGTTGTATTTGTTCTGTATGAGGACAAACACTCTGCAGCCAATTTCGCAGATATATGAGTAGTTTGGACATTTCCCATACCATAATTCATCAGGAGTGACGTCGTGTACTGCCGAGGTCTTAGTCTTGCCATGAAGGTGCATTGCCGTAAGGTAGAATTCGTCCCACAGATATGGTGGGCATTTTGCAGCTAGTCTCATTGCGCGAGCCTTTCCCATGAGTGTTTGGTGCATTCGCTCCACCCTGCCCATGTGTGCAGATGTGTAGGGTGCTCCTACCTCCAAGGTGATATCTTTTTGCTTATACCATGCTTTATGCTGCTTGCCGTTGAACTCTCCATCGCGGCCAGTTCGTAGAACCTTGAGGCGCAACCCAGTCTCATTCTCACGAGCCAGAATCCACGCTTTGAGCTCTTCAAAACCGTTATCTTTAGTCTTCAGAGGAACGGACCACAGTTTATTTGTATGGTCATCGACGACATTCATAATATAATTAGTCCCGGTTTGGGACATAACCGCAGCTTGCCCCGTGAGATCTACCCAGATGATTTCCAACTTCCTTGTTGCCCTATGCCCCTCTCCCTCCTCCCTCTCCTTCGGTACCGGTGTCCTGGTCTGCTTGCCCAGGATACAATGGTCACACTTCAGAGGTTTGGAGGGGAAAGATGTGAGCATACCTTGGATCATCCCTGCTCGGGCCATCTGTATGATGGACTGGTAGTTGGCATGTCCGAGCCTGAGATGCCATGACTGTAGGTTTGGTGGGGCATGAACGGCGAATGCCTGATGGCTGAAGAGATTGAGTGCGTATAGATCACGGTGGGGAAGAAGGGTGCCGGTAGCAATGAGCTCTCTGTTGCCTATTTGGGATAGAGTGACTCTGGTGTCGTTGAATGTGGACTCGATCTTGTTCTGGCGTGCTAGCTTGCTCACAGACAGCAGGCGGACCATTGAGTTAGGGACGTGGAGCGCGTTTCTGAGTTCAAGGAATATGCCGTCTGCAATATTGAGTCGTATTGTGCCGACACCTGTGGCAGCAATGGACGTGCCTCCTACCCCGCGAATGGGTTTCTCAGCGATGGGATCAATAGAGATAAAATCTGAAAGGTTGGGAGAGATATGGACCGTAGCTCCTGAATCTAGGAAGAAAGGATTTGTGGTTTGACTTTCGCAAGAGAGAGCTGATTCTGAATCGGGCTTGGTATGTGCGTCCCAGTCGATACCAGTCTTGGGGTCTTCCTCGAGTACAATCCATGCATCAAACTCAAGTTCTTCGACTTTGGCTAGAGACCCAGCATCGGGGAGTGCATCCAATATCAGTCCTGCAAATTCCTGCTTCAAGGAGCTGGTTGCCTTTGTTGTTGCCTGTGTAGCCAAGTATGCCGCGATCGTCTCAGAGTCACCTTCCAGAGTGAACGCACTGCCTCCCGTTGGAGTGAAGGTAATCAGGTCTTCTTCTTTTCTTTCTCCTTCCTGAGGTTCTCATAGTACACCATCCTTGCCCTTTTTGATTCCTCCAGTGACTTTCCTTCCATTGCGCCACCTTCAAGGATACACCATGGGGCCATGTGTCCCGTATAGATCTGTGCGGGACGCTTGCGGGCCTTGCATGATGAGCATGTTATGTTGCTCCCCCTAAATGGTTTTGCCGCAAATGCCGTCAGGTTGGAATCAGCAAGTGTGTTCGTGGACTTGTCGGCTTCAAGAAGTGTCTGTTCACCTTTGAGAAAGCGTCTGATCTCGATAGGCCCATACTTCAACGCATCTCCTGCCTGTGCCAAATCGCGGGAGATGATTGATCTGATGTGCGAGAATGATTTGTCTGATAGGGCAGAGAGTGCTGCAATAGACTTGAGCAATTCCTTGGTCACTTCTCCGGCGTCAAAAGCGCGGTCGATCTTTTCAAAGATTGTGTCAATGGTTTTAGTAAGTGATTCGGATAGCGAGCATTTCATCGTGAGTGCTTCCTGTAGAAGATGGACTTGTTTGACAGGTACCGCGCCTCCATGGCGCTCTTTCAAGTAGTTCCACAGAGTCACCGGATCCTCCTCCTCCGCGCATAACTTCTGTTCGGACTGGGATATCACGCGTTTGAGGAACGAGCAGGTCAGACGTCGATTGGAAGTCCATGCGCGGTATGCACGGGGCTCGTACACCGCGTGTGGGGCAGGTGGCAGGTCCAACACGTAGTCCCTGAGCTGGACCATGGGCAGTTCCAGCCTCATCGCGTAGGCCCAGTCTGTGTATTTCCCGTCGTCCTTGTCGAGGACGTGGCCTGTCCATGATGATGTAATTTTGCCCACAGGAAGTACAACAGGATTGCTCGAATTATCAACGAGGCGCATCTCGGCCATCCTAGTGGCCGTTATCTCTGTCTCGGGGGAACTCCCCGGGCTCGCCTTCGCACTAGAAGGCATGGCAGGCAAGGTACAGGCGCAGGTGTCAGGTCGCATAGGTAGATAAGATCGTCAACGATCTTGCAATGATCGAGCAGTCGGCTCAGCAGCAGCAGATAAGCGGTTCTCTCGGGATTGGGCTCTTCAAAGTTCGAAACAGCAACAGCCCATAACCTGTTGAAGTCCAATCCTAGAGTGTCACTGAGATAAGTATCTCCTCAATCTCTGTATAATCGATTTCATTGTGCATA
>JABAJZ010013797.1:0-17213 GCA_018857265.1 Termitomyces sp. T32_za158 | reverse complement strand
AAAGACTTAGCGCACTTAGGTCGGCAGACTTAAGTTGTGATAAGGCCTTTAGTTTACATCGCGCGTTTTACCGACAAGTACTACCGACAGTACTACCGACTACGGGTCGCCATCTCGGGCGACCACTTGCGACGAAGTTTAGCGACTTCGTATACCAACCTCTCGTCGCTAGCGCCCCGAGTGCGCTAGCAGTTCTTCACTCTGTTAAGTTCTTACCACCTCTTTACCAACTTTATCGCTGCCGCTTCCCCCGAGGGACTGGGACTCTGACCGGGACTCTCATATTAACTTACCGCGCGCCCAACGCTGCATTGGAATTGGGCGTCATCAACGTCCACCCCCCAAAAGCCCACTAATATCCCGGAACACCTGGAGCACCTTCCTCACCGCCTCCTGAATTTCATCACATTGCGTTAGGTTAAGTGTATCTAGCTACATCCAGTCTGCTACCTTAAAGCCTTGCTTTAGAAGAAGCCCCCAAGGTCAGCGGGACCTGACAGGGTTGATGCGGGTGATCGTGGCACCGTAGGATCAGACAGGGTTGATGTGATGATTGCTGGAGGTCAGGGTCATTGGGGCGGGGGAAGCATGCGCTCGAGAAGGCGGGGCAGCTGGCGGGGAAACTGGGGGAAAGCATAGGGGTTGGATGAGGTGTCCCAAGGTTGCGTGGTGTGCTCTGGAAATGGGTTGTGACATGATCAAGTAAAGCCACAAGTGAAATCTACACACATAGATTGCCTTCTCAGAGAGGCTGAGCAACAAAGCTGTTAGCGGGAGACAGCGTTCGTCTTCAGCTATACTATTAATTTCTCTAACGCTTTTTACATATATTTCCTTTTATATCTTTTCACCACCGCCACCACCACCATTGGGCACGGCAGCCTATATTTGTGACGCTTTGCATCAAACCTTATTTTCTTTTGATCATTGGGAAAACATACACAGACCCACCCCTCAGCTGTCTTACATTACGTGTCAAGACACTGAGGGTGCGTTATTGTTTACTTACTTACATCCTTCTTTACTTACTTGATCCTGTAGACTTACCACTCTTGTATTCTCTACAGGTCAATCTCAGCTGTCTTACATTACGTGTCGAGACACTGGGGACTTAACACTCTTGTAGTCTCTACAAAAGCCAATCCAAGAATTGGGTCTATGTGCTGAGTCAGCATCAATGGCAGACAACAAACTCAATGTTTGCCACCATCAAAAAAATCCCGACTGTCATGCATAGACCCACTTAAGTCAAAAATTTTGGCCCACCCTCCACACCCTATTCAGCAGTCTCACAGTGGTAAGAACAACTACTCAATGCATCGGAACCAAGTCATCATCTGATGATGCTGAGTTGGCCCACCTGCCCAATTGCAGCTCACATCGGACCCTCACAGGTATTCAGTGTTTCAAGTGAAGGAACCAAGGTTCCTTTCCCCAAAACAGCAGCAACATAGATATAGATTGTACCAAGGATCACATGATACAATAAAATATTAGTTACTGCTCACCTCTGATCAAGTAAAGCCACAAGCAAAATCTACACACATAGATTTTATTTTATGTATGTAATGTATATGCTACTTTTTTTTTATATAAATGGGCCTGCAGCACCAAAATTTGACAAAAAAGATGTGCTCATAAAACTCAGGTCAAAATTCAAAGTCAGCTAATTTGTCAGCACTCATGACTAATCCCATCATTTCCCAGGTGTCACTCCATAATATATAGACAAGCTACACATCCCATGCCTTTGGCATGGGTCATGCGTAGCTTGTTGGGGGCTTCGCCCCTAAGCCCCCCCATACTCAGCCTCCACCACAACCTCACTGCATTTGGTTATGGTTCCAAATATGTGTTTTTATATTCAATGCTTAGATCCAGCCTCAACCTCACTTTGTTTGGTTAAGGCCTCAGATTTGCGCAACTCAATGCTTGGATCCAGCCTCAACCTCACTTTGTTTGGTTAAGGCCTTGTCTGTCTACAATTCAAGGCTTGAATATAGCCCACAATTACTCTTGGAGGCATTGATCACTCAGCCTGTTCAAAGTTTCTGCCTTGAACATCAATGAGAAGCCCAGTGGACCAATGTTTTGGAAAAATTAAACTCAGACTCAAAATATCAAACCCAGCCACCCATCAGATCAAACTCAGCTCAGCTCAAAGGTCAACTTGAAAGTCAGCTTTCTTTGTCAGCATTAGTCAGACTTATGTAAGATTCATCAATTCTGACAAATTTTAGTCAGTGTTGTCCCGTTATACTACTTGCCATCAATTCCCATGTGTCATGCCATTTTATATAGGATTTTTTCTAGACTCAAACTCTAACATTAAGCATTTCTTGCTTGAGATTTTCAGCTTCCTGAAACTTTCCACCTTCCTGAAATGTTGAAGCAAGATTGGTTGTGGCTTGAATAGTGTTAGGATGACTCCTTCCGAAGCTGTCTCTGCTGATTTTGAGCACTTCTTGTTCAAGATTCTCAGCTTCCTGCAACTTTCCACATTTCTTAAATATTAAAGCAAGATTAGACATGGCTTCAATAGTATGTGGATGACTGCTTCCAAAGTGTTTTTTCCCAACTTTCAACACTTCTTGCACAAGCTTCTCAGATTCCTGAAGTTTTTCACCTCTCCAAAATGTTAAAGCAAGGTTAGACATAGCTTGAAGAGTGTCAGGATGATTGCTTCCAAATTTGTCTCTCCTAACCTTTAGCACTTTTTGCTCAAGTTTCTCAGCTTTCTTTAGTTTTCTGCCTTCTGATAATATTGTACCAAGGTTTGACATAGCTTGAAGAGTATCTGGATGACTGATTCCAAAGCTTTTTTTCCTAACTCTAAGCACTTCTTGCTCAAGATCTTCAGCTTTCTGCAACTTTTCACCTCTCCAAAGTGTTGAAGCAAGGTTAGACATGGCTTGAATAGTGCTAGGATGATTGCTTCCCAAACTGTTTCTCCTAATTTTTAATACTTCTTGCTCAAGGGTCTCAGCTTCTTCTAGTTTTCCACTTTTTGATAAAATCATACCAAGATTAGACATAGCTTCAATAGTATCTAGATGACTGTTTCCAAAAATTTTTCTCCTAATCTTAAGCACTTTTTTGCCAAGTTTTTCAGCCTCTTGCAACTTTCCAGCTCTCCATAATGTTAAAGCAAGGTTAGACATGGTTTGAATAGTGTCAGGATGACTGCTTTCAAAGTTTTTTTTCCTAATTTTTAACACTTTTTGCTCAAGGTTCTCAGCTTCTCTTAGTTTTCCACATCTTGATAATATTGTACCAAGGTTAGCCATGGCTTGAATAGTGTCTGGATGATTTTTACCAAGGGTTTCTTCCATAGTCTCGAGTACTTCTTGCTCAAGATTCTCAGCTTCTTGCAGCTTTTCACTTTTCCATAATATTAAAGCAAGGTTAGACATGGCTTGAATAGTATCTGGATGGCTGTTTCCTATTAATGTTTTACATTCTGCAAGCACTTGCTTGTGGAGCTGTTCTGCATCACTCCAAAAGTGTGCAATGTGGAAAATTCTGCCCAGTCTCTCTGCAAACTTGTAACTATCACATTTATGATCTAGATGATTCATTAATGCCTGTACATGCAGTGCCCATTGAGCTGCATCATTGTATTCTAGTATTTCTTTTCCTAAACAATAAAACAATTGTTGTCCACATTGTTTGACCTTGTTTTGTTCTTCTTTTGATAAAGATTCAAAAGCCCACCCATGAACAAGTGAATGGATTTGTAAGACTATCTCCTTTTTTCCTGTTTTTATTTCTACTAATGAATAAGATCTGAGCATGTCAAGTGCTTCTTCTATCAACTTATCGCTCCATTTTTTGTCGCTTGTTACAAACGCATCAAGGAAGTCATGTAATTCTTGTGTCTCTACTTCACAGGACATATTTCTCCAAGCTCTTCCAAAAATTGAAATAGGTATCTTAGAGTTGTGTAGCACACTGCATAACATGAGAATTGTCTTTGCTTTTTTATCTAGCTTCTGATAAACTAGGTCCCATGTAGCAAAAGCAGAAAGTTGATACTTGTCTATTTTTTGCTTTTTTGCTTGTTTTGAGTACTTTGTTCTGTCTTTTTTATAGTTTTCAAGATATTGCTTTACTTTTATATGTTGATTGTAAAGAAGATAACTCCCTGCCTGAACAATGGCCAATGCTAAATAGCCTAATTCTTTGACAAGTTCTTTTGCAGCTGCTTCCTCATTTTTTGATCTCTGACTAGCTTTGTAAAAGACTTTCAAAGAATCCTCAATTGACATTTTTTCAATTTTCTCTTCATTTTCAGGAGAATAAATCTTTGATGCTTCATTTCTACTTGTGATGAGAATATTTCCATGGCTACAGTCTGGAAAGTAATCTTGTAAATCAACATTAGGATCATCAGCATTATCAAAAAGCATCAGCCATTCTTTTTGTTGTTCACATAGCAATTTGAGAGCAGTAGCAGGCGTAGCAATGTTCAATCTAGCACTCCGAGCAAGTAAAGTTAAAAACTGCTCAATAGATGCTTTAGAACTGGCATTGATCATATATATGGAAGAAAATCTAGCCAATTAGTTTAGATCATAAGTTAGTAAAATGCAGATATTTTATACCTCTTTTTAAAATTATGACAAAATTGCAGTGCAATTTGTGTCTTTCCACCTCCACCTATCCCATGCAGCACAAAATGCTTCTGTACTTGCATTTTTAATGAAGGTTGGTGAGCATCAAAATACCTATCAAGATGTGATAAAATATCTGCCCTGCCAATGAAAAGTGAAGATGGAGCAGGAACAGTTGGAAGAAGTGCTTGTGCAAGTTCAAAAGGTATCTCCTTATTAGAAAGACTTGTATATATATATCCACCTCCTAGTTTATGTCAGTAATCACTATATTCATGCAAGTTGAACAACCTACGAAGAGCTCCAAGGGTTGTCTTTTGAGGACAACTATGCAAAGCATTTGCAAGGTTTTTCAATTGCTTTGTAGTTTTTGCCTCCTGCAAATAAGCCAGAGAATGTGTCTGAATCTCTCCTTGTTTATTCCAATCATTTACAGCCATCTTTTGAAGACCTTGATTGACACTAAGTCTGTAAAAGAAGCCAGATGTTTGCATACAATTCTTGGTAAATTGCTCAGCTAAATCTTCACAGTCAGTAGCTAACTGATGAAGAAGTTTCATCATTCTTTGGCCAAACATATTGTTGGGCTTCCAAGAAATATGACCATGATGTCCTGCTCCTATACTGACCAAACATGCAATTGGTTGAGATTGACCAAAAGCCATCACAGCCTCTTCCAACACAAGATTTGTTGGATTGCTGAAGCGTAGACCTGCACCAACAAATACTTCAGAAACTCCACCAGAACTAATAGACACAGGCTTGAAAAGATCAGGAGTAGCTGTAGTAGCACGAGCAGCTTGCACCACTGTACAATTATAACCTTGATTGGCTTCTACCTGATATGTTCTGAAAATCCGAGGTGTCAAATTTGCAGAAGGAAGAGCCACAACAAAACTTCGAAACGATTACAGTGAGTTAGCTAATTAGCAGCATAGATACATAGATGGAATAAACTTCAGTACCTTTTGCAGGAGTAATGATCTTCTTGCATTGAAATATTCTCTGGGAATCCTGCACATTGTAGTATGCTTCTCATACCAGACTCAAAAACAGATGCCTTGAACTTCTCAGCCCGGCTCAATTTTTTGACATTAGAGAAAACCTCCCGGCTGAACAAGACATACTTCTCAATAGCCAGGTCAATAGGCATACGGAGTCGACCAAGCATCAATGCAATGACTCTGACATACCGTCATTTAATGGTTTACTTTGGAGTGATGCTTCAACACCTACCCTCCTGTTCCAGTCCCACCAATTATGTCAAAATAATCACAAGGTTTAGGAAGATATGACAAGTTCTCCAAGTGCATAAGGCGAGACATAATTTCTTTGAGAATAAGAAGCTCGGACAGGCCACGTACACCACCGTCATCTAGATGATAATTCAAATAATGTTAGTAATCGTGGTTCGCAGTTGAAAGACCATACCCAAGGATAACATCCTCAAGCCGCGTTGTTTTTGGTCTGCGTTGATATTCTGCATAGGGACGTCGACAACTGAACTTGAATGAAGACTTGGGGGAAGGAAAGGAAGAACCATCGCTTCCATTGATTTGTAACAACTTGTTAACTGCTCTCACGCATGGGAATAACCAGAAATAAGAATATGAGAGGTAAGTATACTTATACAGTAATGTTGTCCACATGCCCGCACGCCTGGAAGCTTACACAACACACTGACGTTTCCCAGACAGTACTGTGGAACGGTATGACGTGAGTGTTCTGTTGGCGAGTTTGAATGTGACAAAGGAGGATCCGTTGGCTTCTGATTCCAGCATCACGATCCTGCCCCAACACGTCACCCGAGGCCCTTTGCACTCCGCATGTAACTCCTTCATTCACCCACACTCTTTACACAACGTCTTCGAGTTCTCGGCCCTCCATCATCCGCAATAACAAATTGAGCGATTAATTAATTGCAGGGGCACCAAACGCAGGCACCAAGTGATTCAAGCCCTCGATGCCGCTGTTGGACTTCTCTCGCTGGGCCCTGGATCCCTGCGCGGCACATCTGCAGCCGTCAGTGTACAAAATGCGAACTTGAATTTGAGCATGGGATGCCGTATGCGCAGCCTCTACCAAGCCCGATACATGTCTCGCCGTTGCACAACCGCCACGTACACGCGCGTCCCACTTCACGTCCACACGCACCCAGCCCAGTTTAGGATAACATCGCAACAACCGCACCCTGCTTCGCCTTCTCAGCCTCCATGATTACCGACGCCGCCGGCCATGTTTGACCTCAGCCTTCGCGAGCTTCTCGCCCGGTGCGACGATGTCCGCTGGGGTCGCCGTCTAGTTACCCTCTGATAAACCCCAGTGTGCATGCGCAGCATGTCTGTGGAACGGGTCCGGGTGCAGGTGTGGAACCGACGGTATATTTTAATGGAGCGTGTTTTAGTGCGGAAGGAAAGGGTGTGGACAGTATTTATGAAGGTGACGGAAGGGAGACGTTGGGGATAGTAATCAGACACATGGAGACCGGAACGGGGAAGGGAGGTTTTGTGCGGTTAAACGGGGATCGAGAGAGAAGTTGACAGCTGGGAGAGCGCGACTTTGGGTACCGCATGTACGGGGAGATTAACAGACATTGCACGTGAATGGCGGGGAGGAGGCGCACACCGATACGGAAGACTCGTCGTAGAAACAGAAGCAAAAGGCAAAGAGCAGGTGCACAGCGTACACGACGACGATGTAGACCGCGGGTGTTTCTCGCACCCAAGAACCGGCCGAATGAGAAAAGCGATGGGGGTGTGGTGGATTGGAGTTCGAAATCAAGGCGAATTTGAAGAAGGACGTGACTAGGCGCTTCAGGATTGAAATCGCGTAGTCTTCAGGCAGATGTTTTAAGCCTAGGGAGCGAGCTTGCGCCAGTCACATCTTGTGGAGCAAAAGTCGGAGCAGGTAAATGAAGATAAAAGCAGGACCGTTGCGGACTACGCGTAGGAATATCACCACATAGTTATACACCAATTCTGGGGCGCGGCTATTCCATGCAGGGTCCAAGAGCGGAGTCTCGTGTTGAAGTTTGGTATTTATTGTTGTACATTTACGGCTGTTATGAATAAATTTACTGTTGCTTCCGGATTTGTGCTTCTATAAGCAATCGATAAGTATAGCTAGGCAGTATTTACAGAAGACACTGAGAATATTTTGCAGCATATCATGTGAACAATTGTCTAGAAACGCAACACACGAACGTTCCCACCTTTTACCTCCAGAGTGCTCATTTTTAGATACTACTACAGTTGTGTCCGTGTTCTGCCAGGTTCTGCCTATAATGTCCAAGAAGACAACAGGTTACAAGATCCCCCGTAGTCTTAATCAAGAACTCCCGCTTAGCCGCGATGATACAGTACCTTCAACTCCATCTCCTGGACGAACAACAACGAACAGAGAGCTTTGGTCTTACTACCTTTACTACGTCGGTAATAATGGCCTTTCTGGGTTCAATTTCGGACCTTCCCAATTCCAGAATCTACTCTTCTTAGCTGGATATGATCCAACACACGAACCGTTCGCAGTCTCGTGTAACGATAATGGTTGTGTTCTTCCTTACCTTGGGAAAGTGCGCGATAGTACGTTTTATCGTTCTCCTCATGTATTGGTGCGAGCTGATCAGAGGTCGGGGTGCAGTAAACTCAATTGTGTTATTAACAAATGGAATCAGCTTTGCCATACAAGCGATGCTGTTGCTTACGATTGGAGCTTGGGCTGACTACGGAAAGTGGAGGTAAATCCACCTTCCACATTTAACCCATGCCTGCGTGCTCACATGTTGTGTTCCACTTGCGGTTCGTTAGACCCAACATAACAATCTTCTTCACTTTCCTCGCCGTCGGTGTCTCTTTTGGATGGCTCGGTGTCGATCAGCCGGAGCTTTGGCGGGCAGGTGTTGTGCTTTATATCCTTGGACGTAAGGTCACCTCATAAGAATTTTTTCAATATTCTCATCTCCATATAATATCTCTCGCTCGTTTATCATTCAAGTCATAGCATATCAGGTTAGTATTCTATCCTACTCATCCAATACGAGGTCTTAACAAACTCAATCTTAGTGCTCCCTCACATTTTGGACAGCTGCGTTTCCAGGTCTCGCTTGTTCTTTGCCAGAAGTCCAGCAATCTCTATCCGAAGCCAAAGCTGGGAACAAATCGTGAGTTCCCCTGGATCTATTCTTCCTCGACTAGCTCATGTACACTGTAGTCTGGAATCACATGCCGAATTTGAATCTCTTTCCCGCAACCGAATTTCCAATATTTCGTTTTCTGTCTGCTCCGTGGGGGAGGTGATTATTCTAGCCTTGATGGTTGGAATTCTTAAAGCGCTCAAGTCGGATGAGAGCACGGAAAATAATACCAAGGCGTTTAGTGTGCTCATCTCGTTTTCCGGTGGAATGTGGCGTGGGTCTTCTCTCTCTTGGTCCAGTAGTATCATTGAGACTTGGTAGTCTTGTGCGCCATGCCTTGGTTCCTCTTTGAACAACGCAGACCTGGTCTAGATCTCCCACCTGGAGCGAGTTTCTTGACGATCGGGTTCATGCAGGTGTATGTCGCACTTAAGGAGTGCATGAAACTCAAGCAGACGTTTCTTTATCTTGTCTTTTACTTTCTCATGTATGTAGCCACTCCTCTCTATATATGATGAAGGCGCTGATTCAGATGGATCGGCTTTTGTTTTTTAGGGGAGATGTGCTGAACACGACAGTGTCTGTGTCTTTGACGCTTTATTTTCTGGCGTTATTGGCTCTGAAACCTATATAGCACCGTGATTGCCACATTACAGAATAGGTGCTTCCTTCCATCTTTGCAGAAAGATCAGATAGCCCTGAAGACTTCCAATTCCTAGTGTCGTAGCTTATTCTACCCTTCAACTGACACTCCTTCTCATTGTCGGGCTGGTAGCTCAAGCCATAGGGATTTAGTGAGTGTGCCGCCTATGTTACTCATGCTCACCACGATATCAACATTTTTAGTCTGTTTTGGTTTGTGCAAAAGAAGTTTAAGATCTCCACTAAATCAGTTCGTACATCTACCCCTCTAACTTGAACGGAATCATATCAAGTGTCGCTCAGATGCTGTCATTCAACATTTTCTGGATACTCGTATGTTGTCTGCTTTTTTCTTCGTTTTTTCGCGATGTTGTACATTACAGATACTGACAATCTGGGGCCTCATCGGCATACACACTGATAAATTCGGATTTAAGCACGTTTGGGAGATTTGGTGAGTGCATTGAATCATATACCTTCACCTTCTCTAACCGGTAACGCAAAACGTGGTAGGGTATACCAGCTCTTCTACGGCCTCATGGTGTGCCCGTGGTATGCGTATAGTCAAACAATGATTAGTGAAGTTTCGCCTTTGCCTCAGATGTACATCTGCCTCTCCGTCACTACGCGTATTATCTGATCTAATTGCACGTATTTTTGAAGGTTCTTGTTCTTCGCGCTCTTTTCCGTGGTAGGTACCTATTATCCGGACACTAAAGTCAGTGACCGATCAAACCTACAGGTTGGGAAGACATCAGCATTCATAGGCCCATTCGTATCGAGCGCAATCATCAGTGCTTCCGGGAATAATGACAATATGCCATTCACATTCTTATTTGGACTGTATGTCTTTCTCGCCTGCTTACAAATTGTATACGCTGAATGACGGTTTCAGGGGAGTAGTAAGTACCGTGTTTTTATTGATGATAGATGTAGAGAAGAGTAGGAAGGAGTGCAAGGCATTCGTTGAGGCTGAGGGGACGAGAAACATGTTTAGTTAAGCTTCCCATGCAACCAAAACAGGCTTGTCAAACGAAACAGGCTTGTCAAACGTAGGATCGCAACTCTAAACTGTGTAAGATCGGGAGCAACGAGGCCTTCTAAGACGGTCAAACATTCTCATCAACCGAGACTTTCTCCTGATGTATTTTGGTTTCAAAGCTGTACATTCCTTCGTAGAGGAAGAATGCAGCAATGACATCGCGGCAAACCAGTCTTCATCTTGCAGTGGGTGGAAGGACGTGAAGCCCTCGAGGCGGAACTCCATATCTTGCGTTGTGGTGCGCTCAAGCCTGATGTCCGTTTCTGTAGATTGGATGACATTCCGAACGTGTGATGGATTACGATGGCAACGTACCAAACCTAGGATGGCCGGCGGCGATAGACCTTGTTGGATATCTGGCCAACTGAGGACTATCTTGTCCATCAAACAGCTTAGGTTCATGGGTGCAGGAAGCGTGATCCATGTGCGCGTTGGGTAGCGTCGACTGACTGAACCATATCAATCTGAGGATATAGTCATTTATAGGTCAAGGTGATTAGGAGAAATTTTGTGTAGGGGTGTAAACTCAGACTTTTCTTTTCCTTGACTGAATGAGATGCGGGTCATACTGTGGCATAGGAGAATGTCTCTGCAATGCGACAAGAGGCAGACGAATTTGGAAAGCCTTGGCAACCGCTGGAGATATTTCATGCTTGTTTGGGTGACCATCAATTGCATCCTAAGGTGAGCAAGCGAGGAATTTTCTAAGCACAGGGACATTGACTGACCGAACCATCTTACATGTGGGAAGAAAACACAAACATCAGGCCTCGAAGGGAAGATGACTGGATCATCCGAAGCTTGCAAATCGACCCCTAGCTTACTGATAAACGCCAAAGGACCACCATTTCAAATTCTCCTATTGCAGTTTCACCCAATCCAATCGCATCCGATCCCATATACGGTTACCTTGCCGGCTGGGGAACGCGATTTGGTTCTTATCTGAGACCACCGCTTACACGTCACAGAAAATCCAGAAACGGCCAAAGAGTTAGACGTCAGCACGGAATCCGTATGCGTTGGAAAAACTATACGGACAGGTGGGATATTATGTCGCGCCGTGTTTCCAATTGACGCACTTAAGATAGTCGTATAAAAAAGTCTTCCTATAATAGAGTAAGAGATCACCGAGTAATTGTCGGTTTTGCAAACACGAGCTCTAAGCTTCCCGAAGGCATCCGTAGGATAGTGAATTCTTCAAAAATCGGCGATAGAATGATTGATTACGACAGTAGTCGTCGAAGTAAATTAGGATTATCTTTCTCTTGGTCTTATCGGCGGCCGGAAATAAGTAGTTAACTCAAGGTTTATGGAGACGAATATATCCTTGAATTGGATCACTTATTTGCGTCGTGCCACAAACGTAGGAAATGTGTGTGAAAAAGCTCTCGATTTCTTACCATGAGTACGGCGTTGGCATAAATCTAGTTCATACGGTGGTTATCCTGCGTGACGGAATTCAGAGATCTTGATCTCATATAATATTTGAGAGGAAATTTTTCGGGGTCCCTATGAAGAGCAGATATTAGCGCAAGTATGATTCACAATTCATCCTATGAAGCGGCTCGCACGGTACGGGCTGCAGAAGTCCGGGTAACAGGCTAAAGTGGGACATGAGAATATATGTCAGGACGCTAGTTCCAGCTGCAAGGCAATTCAAGTCCAGTGGCAGGTAGTGGTACAAAGTGTACATCAACAACAAAGTGCAGCTTCTAGCGAGAAAGTCCAACCGCATCCAAACATGATTCAGGCTAGAACCAGTAGCTCGAGTGTCTAGCGAGCACGATATTGGAATGAGATATATCTTTTATTGTATAACTAAAGAGTTACATAGAAAGAATCGAGTCATTCGCAAGGTGATTTTGGTTTTCGGTGAATGCCGATGTATTTAATCTCCGACAGATAGAAGTTGTCGACGAACATATATATCTCCTTCAAAACACGTAGCGACTACTAAAAAAACGCGTCAATGGAACGTGTCGATTCAGATCGCACAGACGAGTCGCCCTTTGGCTCGACCCTCACCACACCTGTTGACGAGGACGTGATCTTGTTCCACGGAATTGAGCAGCGTTTAATCGGAAAACCCCACATATCGCATGATGAAGTGGAAGAAGGGTTTACCATGATACCGAATGAAGGAGGTGGAGATGTCTTGTTCAAATCAGTGGATCAGAAGTATACGAAGGTAAGTCGTTGCGACTAGTTCTTATAGGCTCTTTAAAGGAAAATTTCTCGTTCAATAACATGTGATAGGCAATGGAAGACGCAACTCTACAAAATACACTGGCATCTATGTCTCCCCTGGAACGACCCTCTGTCGTAGCTGACGTGCAGCCCCCTTCATCCGATGTGGTAAAAAGACGCACGACTCGTCCTCGGGCCCAAGTATGCCACTCTCGGCATTTGAAACAAAACTCACGTCTCTTTAGAGCATATATGTTGCTGGACAAGAGCCGATCGAGCAAGCGAACGCATACATTGTCCATCTCGTCCTGTTATATTGCGTTGATGAAGCTGACATGACTTGATTACATAGCCGACTGATATTCCTTCTCTCTCGGTCGCATCTGACGTCGAGCTTGCCAACACCTCGATCAATGCCGATATTCTTTCTCAAGGAACAGGGAGGACAACATCCGAGACGGAGACGATCCCTGAAGAAGCGGCACTTTTTGACGAAAAGGTATCTGTCGATTCCCCACGCCCCATTGATTAACTTGATTCAGACACCTGGCACTAGCTTACCTCAAAGCTCAATTTAGAAAACGGCAAACTGAACCAAGACTCCGCCGAAACTGCCAAAGACCTCCTAGCTCTACTTCCCTTTGCTCACCAGTCTCCTGTTCTGGACGTTGCATGCGCAACCGACTACTTCAGCTCCTTCGAACAGCTTTCCCTCGGTTGTCTTGTCCTCTATGCTTTTCGCGCTCTCGCTTTTCTGCCTTGGTGCGTCATCTCAGGCGCCACTATTCTCCTTTTCCCCATGTCGCTTGAAACGATCGTCTTTGGCCTCGGTTTCGTCCCTTCTCCACAAGGAATACACCGCTTCGCATTCTGGACTGAAGTATCCAAAGAGCTTGTCAGCACGTTCCTAGCGTCTCTAATCGTCTTCTGGTGTTTGTATCCGACAATTGGTTATCTGTTGATGGTTATTACTGTCGCGCGCTTCTTTTACACTTGGAAGGGATTTAAACCAAATCGCAAGATCCGACTTGGGGAGGATGACATGCAATCTTTATATTACGTCTCCAGGCACTACATTTTCGGAGACGATGCCCTAATCAGCTTGAGAGAAGAGGATGATGGGTTTTGTTTTTGACGAGGAATGCACGATTGGCAATCGACGGATAGCAATATCATTCTGGTCTGTACTCTCTATTTTCTGTAGCATATTTGTATCCTGGTGATCCGCCTTCCATAACAAGTTTGCCTAATAAAAGGCATCAACCGACTTTGACAAGATAATCCGAATCTGCTTCTGTTTCTCGCGAAGGTTACTCTGCTTGAGCACGACCTTTATGCTTTAGTGCTTTAGGAATGTTTCCAGGCTTGTCAACTTCGATGGGCCTCTCGGACTGTAGTTTGCCACTTTTTAATCCGAAAACTCGCCTTTGGTCCAATTCACTGATGGAAACCCATGACCTCGACATAAACTAGCCTCCGCCAAATGTCTTATGATGTCTTGCGTATGACCTCCTAATCCGAGAGACATTGAGTATTTCTACCTGTACGTTGCAAAAGAAGATTCCGACTCGATAAGCACGAACATAGCCTGCATTGCTGAGGGTATGATTCCCATGACCTGTGAAGAGTCGACCGAGAAACACGATGCATCTTAAGAATGGGAGACATGTGTTGTCATGATGTTATCCTGTCTTTTATTGTACAAGAAATCATTCTGTTCTGTTCAACTGACCGGAGTCGAACAATATCAAGGTCCAATGATAAAAACACAGTAATGTTTGGCCCAAAGCCGCCACCAGTACGTGTCTCGATGTTCAATTACGGGCTTGTTTCGACAAGCAAGAATCCCATAAATGATGTTCCTTGTATTCCGATCGAGAAGAGCGTTGAAACATCAATATCATGTCCAGCGTCACGAATAGTCCAGCAAAGGGCCAAAGAGCATCACCCATTGTTCTCGTGGATCTCGGTACCATGCCTTAAGGTAACTATGCAGTCATTGATCAGCAGCTGCAGAAAGTATCATACAAGATGATTCTTTTTCAATGTCGACGTAGTGGACATACCAGAAATTCGTCAGACAGCATTGAGAGGAATCCAGGGACAACCATCGTCATGTTTAACTCAGTTTATCGTTTAGCAGATCATCTGAGTCTATCAAGGACCTCTGGTGGATGTAGAGGGCATTCGAGAGAAATATTGGTGTACTTGACGAAGGTTGTCGATGAACATACTCACATAGGTAAGACGACCTCTGAGCAAGAAAAAGATTGTGTAGCCAAAAGAGTTGGAGAACGAAACAGTTCAACCTTCCGAGGGATAAGACGCTCTTCAGCTGGAGGAGTCATCGCATTCTGGGTAGTATTTTTACTGTCTTGTACAGATGTACATAGCCTTTCCAAAACGAAAGCCTAACCCGTAATATATATACATATATGACTTCGGGGTCTTCAAAATGATGCAAAAGGCAGCATAGAAGAAGTGAGAACAGTAGATGGGAATTGAATATTGATTGGCGTGTTCCATTCATCGAAGAACCACTTCACTGAAGCACATGGGTATTCGGTTTCTGATAATTATCCTAGACTCCGGGAAGGCCATGATAATGAAATATTGACTTCGAACTCCTGAAAGCTCCAAGAATTCCGTCGTCTGGGATAAATTGCAGATGATATGAACGTTCAAGTTATCCAATGGCTGTGTCATTTTGTAAGTAACACTGGAGTCAGAGAAAAGAAGCTGAAGTCGAGTTGCTATTGACATCGGTGATCGGATGCGCGATAGACAGCTGGTATAGATTCAGGCACTCATGCTAGATGTCGAAGCAGACGACAGCACCGGAGACCGGACCAGGGACCTGAATTTTAGCGGTAAAATCTGTTCATTTTTGAAGTCGTCGTGAATGGAACGTGATGGAGACTGTGATACCTCCTCCGCAGAGGCAAATAATTTTCAGGCTAGATTATGCAAAATTTGGACCACGAGAACTGAGGTCTCTCCGAATGTTTCAGAAAGACTGAATGTCAGCGTCAAATGCTCGAGATCAATGGCGTCGGCGGCTAATCATATAAGAGGTAAATTTGAGCCAATCGTGACTCGTGAGATGAAAAAAGTTATCGCACGTGGCACCGGGAAAAGGGTCCGCGTGGCTGTGCGGGTTTCGTGGCCCTGCACCTCGTGGTGTTCTTTCATTCTCGTTCACCTTCTGGCTGCTCATCTAATCTCTTATTATAGAATGCTGTGGCATCTGTGTGGCTCCGACAGCCAACCACTTGACTTCCATGAGGCGTGTGTGCGGTCAGCTTGGGCTGCGCTTGTCCCGTTCGGAGTCGTGCTTGTGCTCGTGCTTTCCACTGTTCCTGGGCTGCCATGCCGAGTGCCGAGTGTGCTGAGGACGTTTGTGACTCTCGAAGAGTCAGAGGCGCTGAGTCTTCATGATAATGAAATTGAGAGTGAAGATCTGAATGGTCTACATGAACCAACGAAACACACCCACTGTGTACTCCGCCGCCCGCTCCTCTTCGTCTCCATCGGTCTTGTCTCGACTTTCTTGTACCTGACCTACTTCTCCTATGTTCTCGTCACATCTTCTCTGCTCCCATCCGCACTGCCCAGTCTATTACTCGCGCTCTCATGGCTCTACACTGTCCTCCGACCTACATTCAAACCTCCCCAAACGGTACCGTACGATCTCTTTGCGGTGTACACGGCCCTTTCCTCGGGAGCTGTACTCCAACTCGGTGGTGTATACTATGAGCACGGAGTGTTTGGGGTGCCTTGGCCCAGTGTGGGTACGATGCTGGCGCTGTGGGGAAGTTTAGGTGTGACAGCAGCAATGGTGTGCGTGGTACTCCGAATGCCCTTGGCGTTACCTGGGAAGGGCGTGAAGGCAAAGGATATTGTAAGTGCTGATGTACGATATTCTTCGCAGGGATGACTAATTAAGTGCAGGGAATGACGGTGTCGCCAGAGGACTACACATCGTTGTTTGGATGGATTACGTTCTCGTGGGTACGCCCGCTTGTGCAGAGGGGGAGGTACACAACGCTCGACGAGAAAAGCGTGTGGAATCTGAGTCCGACGTTGCAGTCGCGCATTATTTTTAATAAGTTTGCGACTACTCCGTGAGTTCATTTTCGCTACCTGGTCTATCGATTCACCTTCCCACAGCGCCGTCTCCCTTCTGCGCAAGCTGATCGCCACAAACTTCCTTGACCTATTCCTCGACCTAGTCCTCACACTCGGAAGCGTCGCCTTTAACTACACCGGCCCCTTCTTCCTCAAGTATGTACTTTCTTCTTCCTGATCCTTATCCACTCACTTTCCACCAGACACATACTCGACGCAATCGACCTGAAAAGCCCTACCCCTTCGTCCCGCGCCCAAGCCTACATCTATGCGTTCCTTGCCTTCCTCTGCTCAATGCTCAAGTCCCAGGTGGACGTGCAGCACCTGTGGTTCGGCCGCCGTGCGGCAACGAGGATACGCAGCGAGCTGATGGCTGGAATCTATGATAAGGCACTGAAAAGGAGAGATTTTTCCGGGGTTGTTGACCGGAAAGAGAAGGAGAAGGAGGAAGCGAACAAGAAAGGGAGGA
>JABAJZ010013796.1:0-17224 GCA_018857265.1 Termitomyces sp. T32_za158 | reverse complement strand
TCTTAATATAACCAATGCTGTATATAGACAAGACAAGTAATGTAGAATATTTGTATTCTATAAAACAATTTTTAGGATAAAAATATATGTAATAATTTCTTAAAGAAATTACAGTTGCTGACAGTTAAAGATGACAAATTGAATTCTGATGTCAGATTTGGATTTTACATGTTCAAAGCATTTAAAGATGTATCTAATTGATTTTCCTACAACTTTTCAAGGTGGCCAAAATTTCAAGACAAATCTACAATATCAACTCTAGTCAAAAACTGCTTCAATTGACATCATAGCCTCTTGAGAGACTTGTCTGTGTGCCTTTTGTTGACAGACAGTCTGTATAGCAGCTTTTCTAGTCAGTCCCTTTTGATAAGAACTTACAAAGTACCAGAAACAATAAATAAAGCAACAAATAACCTATGCTGGACATTTGTTCAAACAAAGCTCTGTGAGTTCCTTTTTCTTGGTAAAGCTACTTTTGACATGTTCTCTGTAATGATACTTTGGCTAATCTCAATACTAGAATATATCAGCTAAATCCACATAATAGAGAGATGTTTTCATACTATTTACATACTTTTTACTTTTGTTCAATTTAAGAAAGACAGAGCATACCCAATACACTATCTTACTTATAATTATTTTATATATCGTCGCGCGCTCCCACCACCTTGCGCAACAACCATTCACGCCGCTGACCCTCCAACTCATGTGCCTTCCACAGACCCTGCATCAACGCGTCAATCTCTGCTGCTGTAATAACCGCGGGGCCTGCTGCCTCCCCCAAGCCCGCTGCACGTGCCAACTCAACCCGCAGCCTTTCCACCTCGTTATTCTAAACCCCGCATCACTCCCGGAACTCGTCCTGCTTGCGCAGCAACAGATTGCATGCGTGCCCCGCCTCATCCCACTCGCGCCTCACCCGGCCCAACTCCTCCTCATGCTCCTGGGCCAGCGCGTAACCCACTCCCGCCGCAACTCCTCCGCCTCCAACCTCCATTGCGCCGCCTCTGCCTGAACCTCCTTGAGCTGAGCTTGCATAGCCCCAAGCGCTGGTACGGGATGCCCGATGGTGAACCCGCCTAATGGGCCCCAACAACGGCGCCGCCTTATGCTTACCCTTGTCAACATGGAGACCCACAAGGACAACCAGGGCCGACGGCGAACCCCCGGGACCTGCCTGCTGCGGCTCTCCCATATGCACCTCGGTCTTCTTGCCCATCTGAGCCCACACCCATGCCAGGTCCCACCCTTGCTCCCTCGCCACACATCGTGCCTTCCACAACCGCGAGGTCAAACACCGCTTGTGCTTGGAGCGACATGCCTCGCACATGGAAACGTCACGTCGGGACCCCTCATTGAGGTCCAGAAACATGCAGGAAACACGGCGACGCGCACAGTGAGAACACTAAAGGGGTTAGGACTAACCAAGCACGCCCTCAGCCAAAGACTCACCAGGCTGTTTGCCTGATGCCACTCCCAGGTTGGGGGACCTCGGGGCCATCGCAACACCCTGTCCACCATGTCTGGCGGAGCATCTTCCATTGCCACATGCTCACTCGGAGGCACCACAAGAATCTGACTGGGGGCCAAGGGGACCGTTGCTACTGACCTGGGAGCCGCACCAGGAGCAACTATCTGGGAGGCCCGTAACACCTCTGGATAGAGGCCCATCAGAAGAAGGAAGGGGGAGAAAGGAAGAACGCACAAGCATGTGCCAGCTCCCACACGTGACGAGCATTGCGACGACGCTTGTACTCCTGCTGCTGATCCTCATAGGCGGACCAGACTGCGACATTTTCATTCCCCGGGGAAGGAGGAGTCAGAGTGCAAGAAGGCACGGAAGAAGGAGACGACGACATGACAAGAACAAGTGAAATTCTCCCTTGTTCTCTTTTTATCTGGGACTTGCAGCTTCTAGACTGCCATCAGCACTTCCCTTCACACAAAGAAGCTGGACAGCCACACAACCACAGGCGCCTCGAAGGGTCTCGACACTAGAGGGGGGGTGATGTCACAACCTGCCTCCAGAACACCCCACATAACCCCAGGACCCCTATCCCAACCTCCACACTCTGTCCCGGTCTCCCCACCAGCTGCCCCGCCTTCTTGAGCGCACACTTCCCCCGCCCCAACAACCCTGACCTCCGGCAATCATCACATCAACCCTGTCTGATCCTACAATGCCGCGATCACCCGCATCAACCCTAGCTGATCCTGTGGCGCCGCAATTACCCGCATTGCCCACATCACCAGGCAATCACTCCGGCAATCACACCCAGCACTGCGACCCACCAACCGCCATCAGACACCATTGATACAAGGAACCCAATGTGCCGCCCGCTCCAGCAGCAGCCCACAAGTCAGGACTTCTGTACTGTCCTGGGACTCTTCGCCATGTGTCCTGGGGCCTCATTCAGTATGTGTATACAGTACTCCGGGACTAATCGGGCTCAGCCGGGACAAGCTCCGCCCTCGCCCAGGTATATAAGTTGTAGCTAGCCAACATGTACAGTAGTATTGATATTGACAATCTTGGAATGTGTTTCGCCTGAATGACTGCTTGATTTCCTGACTCATTCTCTCTCTATTTTCACGACTGTCTCCTCAACTCATTCTCGTCTCTCAAATCTGTCTCATCAACTCCTGGTTATCTGAACTTCATCTTGTCTACATCTTCTGTTCCAATCTTGACTCATTCACTCTCCCCTATCTCCGGTTTCACTTTGACTCAATAGCCTCGCCTCATCTCCCGGTTCCACTTTGACTCAATAGTTTCGCCTTGTTTCTCCGGTTTTCCCTTGACTCAACAGTTTTGCCTCGTTTCCCGGTTCCACTTTGACTCAACAAGTCTCGTCTCGTTTCTCCAGTTTCACCTCAACTCCACAGCCTCGTCCTGTTTCCCGGTTTCACTACAACTCAACAGTTTTGCCTCATTCTCTCTGGTTTCACTTCATCTCCACAGTTTTGTCTTGTCCTTTGTCTCACTCTCCCGGTTTGCATCCCGGACCACTCCGGCCTCAGTTAATCTCACATCCTTCCCATTCTAGCAACTTGTCCCATAAATCCACCCTTCGTTCTATCGTCACTCTCTCTGATAACGCCTCTTGCACCCCGGAACTCACTTAGTTTGTCCCGGAGCACCCACACTATGTCCCAGACCACCGTCCACAACTCAGAAGCCCCCTAATATCCTGGAGCACCTTCCTCACCACGTCCAGGACTTAGTCACGTCGCATTAAGTTAAGTGTATCTAGCTACATCCAGTCTGCTACCGTAAGGCCTTGCTTTGGAAGAAGCCCCTGAGGTCAGCGGGACCTGACAGTTCCCTAGGCTTAGTCTCATCCCACTTCAGTGCTGAAAAGTGGCCTCTTGTAGGCATGCAGGGGGTTGCTGCTTGTTCCATGGTCGGCTGGTGCTGTAGTAGATTGGTTTGTTGGGAGGCTGCCGCGCTCATTGATGATGGAAGAGGCGGTGGTGGTGTAGTAGATGTCGGTGGCGTGGGTGGTACAGAGGGTGGGGCGAGGGATAAGTCGCCTTCAAAGAGGTCTTGATAGAGTAGTGTGGTGGTGGCGGTAGCTGGTTGCAATGAGCTTGTGGAGGGGTCTTGAAGATCCCTACCGGGAGTCGGTAGCGGGGTGTGTGAACTTGATGTTGACCTGGGTGACCTCCCTCTTCACGTTTGCTGGACTGGTCCGGGTACTCGAGAACCTGTTAAGGTTCTGTATGGGTAGAGCCGCTGTGTCGGCGGTAGGTGGGTTGTGGTGTAGTCATCGTAGGTGGTGGCTGCCTCTGTGTCGGTCGCTGGTGGCGGGGCTGTTGTGTGAGTGGCGGGTTGGGCTGCTAGGGGGTTAGGCGTGGGGGTTGTCAGTTCAGGTGCGATGGGTGCGGGTGCGGGTGGTGAGGGTGTACTCTTGGCCCCTGGTGAGTGTCCAGTCACAACGGCTGGCGGTGGTCGTGTAGCCAGTGTGGTCAGTGGTGTAGTGCGTATGTAAGTCAGTACTGTGGTCCTTGATCGCCGTCGGGGGAGTGCCCTGGGTAGCTGTGGTGTGTCTGGCAATGGTGGTGTGTTGGAGCTTGCCGACTCTGCTAGTAGGCGGTGCTGTCGCTGACTCCATGTTTCTGGTGGAATTCTGGCCTATGACCCTCATGGTGGACTCCAATTTGATGACGCCCAAATCTAATGTAGCATTGGGCACGTGGTGTGTTGATAGATGAGAGTCCCGGTCAGAGTCCCAGTCCCTCAGGGGAAGCGGCAGTGGTAAAATTGATGAAGAGGTGGGAGGAACTTAACAAAGAAATGAAATGCTAGCGCACTCAAGGCACTAGCAACAATGGGTCGGTATATGAGGTCGCTAAACCTCGTTGCAAGTGGTCGCCTGAGATGGCGACCCAAGGGCGGCAGTACTGTTGGTAGTACTGAGTCGGTAAACGCGCAAATGCAAAATAAAGGACTTGTCACAACTTAAGTCTGCCAACCTAAGTGCGCTAAGCCTTTTTGAGCTCTGAAGTGTACGGAAGAGTGAACTGTGGGTGAAGTTTGTTGTTTTTAGTGGTAGCTAGTTACAGTTTATATACTAGTCTAAGTCGGTAACAGTATAGTAATCATTCATAAAATTTTCTAACATCAAAGTCGTGGCGCCCATGAGTCGGCAAGAAAAAGATTTCAAGAAAATTTTCCAAGCTTCTATACATATAAAAATGTGGCATTGATTGGCATCAAAGTCAAAGCTTCCTGCTGGCAGAGAAAATGACCATCAACCCTGCACAAACTAACCATTTTGATTTTAATTGTGATGCGCCATGGGCACCTGGGGTGGCTGATGCGTAGTCGGGCGGGTGCTAAATCTCGTGATGTCACATGGTGTGGCAGGTGACTTGCTGCCTCATGGTTGTGTGCTTTTGTGTGTGTATGTGTGTTGCCTACTTGCTGGAAACTGGTTGGAAACGATGCGGCAGACAGACCAAGGCTCATCAGCGGGGGCACGAGAGGCCTGGGGAGCACGTTGGGTTACGCTCATGATGGTGGTTCGGTGGCAAGGGACACGCACCTCCACAACAATGATAGGAGGGGACAGCCTGGGAACGGAGAGGGAAGGCCCAGGCATGGGGTGCAACCCGGGAGGGCAGGTGGACGGACCGGGAACGGGGGGAGGCGAGGTGTGTTAACTTACAAGTGGGGACATGGTGTGGACAAAAGGATGACCACGACGATCTACAACTCTGAGAAAATCAACCAGACCTCTGTATTCACTCTGGTCGCCTCTAACTGCCTTTGGACTACCTCAGAGTACTTCGGACTTCATGCCAAAGCCTCCTTCCAGATCCGGATTACTTCGGAGCACTTTGGACTCCCCGTTGAAGCCTCCTACCCTCTCCATCGCCCTTCCTAGCCCCTCCAACTAGTGGGTTCCTTGCTCTACAGAGAGCCCCCAGGTCAGCAGTACCTGACAGATTAATGAGTTTTGGAGACGATTGCTGGAGTTACAAGAACAGGGGGAAAGCTGAGTCTGGGATAGTCCGGGGCATGGGAAAGTGGTCCGGGATGGTCTGGGGCATGGGAACTGGGGAAAACAAGGCAAAACCAGGGGTGAAGACAAGTGCTGGACTAAATGAGAAGAGGAAACAAGTCCATGTCAGAAAGAGACAATGGGGACAAGACAAAACAAAGTAAGACGAGGTTTGAACTGAAGCAGTAGAGTTGACAAGGCAGATTTTGGAGGTGTTAGGTACCGCTGACCTCAGGGGCTTCTTCCAAAGCAGGGGCTTACAAAGGCGGACTAGATGTAGCTAGATACATGCACACTAGTGCCAGAGAGCGAAGTCCAGGACAAAAAGGAGTGGTACTCCAGGGTGGTCCGGGGTGGTCCGGGATGTTGGAAGGGTTCTAAGGTGTGAAACGAGTGTTCCGGGACTCGTATACTTCATCCCGGGATGCGGCGAAGGGCGTAATGAAGACAATTGACAGGTTAACTATGGAGGGACTTCAGGAACAAGTGCTGGAACTAGGGGAAACAATGCGAACAGGGGTCCTGTGAGGTCCAGGACAATAACCGAGAAAACGAGACAAAACCGGGGGTGTAGGCGAGTGTCGAACTAAAGAGGATGATAACAAAGTCAAAGGCGAAGATGAATAACTGGGTTCAAGGCCGGTGCAGGTCAAGAGTCGATAAGTCGAGGCAAGAGAGGTTGAGACGAGACAAAAGAGACAAAGTTCAAATAAAGCAAGAGAGTTTGGTGAGACAAAGTCAAAGAGACTTAACGATTCGAGGTTTTAAGTCAAAGATTCCAGGGTTCAAGGTCACGAATTTACTGGATACGATGCAGACGATATGAAGTTACAATGCAGATGTTCAGGACGGTGTAATGCAGAATAACACGGGCAATTCGATAGTGTCAGGTTTTGGTAATATCAATAGTAAGGTACAAGTGGGCTAGTTACGACTTAAATACTCTACAAGGTAGGACTTGTCCTGGCCTGAGCCTGATCAGTCCCGGAGTACTGTATAGACGTACTGTATAGGGCTCTGGGATGTATTGGCACAGAGGCCCAGGACTGTATGGCGCGTCTGGAGTCGTATTACTTGAGTCGAGGCTGGCGGTGTGTCGGGATCATCGTATTGAAGGTCTGACAGCGGTTGTTGGGACCGGGTGCCGGGTGTGATTGCCAGAGTGATTGCTGGATGATGTGGGTGGCGGCGTCATAGAATCAGGCAGGATTGATGCGGGATCAGGTAGGGCTGATGCAGGTGATTGCAGCTGAGTAGGATCAGGTTGATGCAGTGATTCCTGGAGGTCAGGGTCAGTGGGGTGGGGGATGCACGTTTGGAGAAGGCGGGGCAGCTGGCGGGGGAACCGGGAGAAAGCATGGGGGTCAGGTGAGGTGTCCTGGGGGTGCGTGGTGTGTCCTGGAGAGGAGTCGTGACAGCCCTCACCTCATGATTTGCATGAGTTGATGACTCTCTTGGAGTCAGGTTCAAGTTTCCTGATAGGGTCAAGCCTTGTCGAGCTGAAGGAAAGCATATTTAAGCATATGCTAGAGGACATAAGTTCTCCCAGTTAGAAGACTGGCCCATGGATGTATGCTACCATTTAGCAGTGTTTAGCAGTGTGCTGCTACAGTGGTGATGACATGGACCAAGAGCGCATCTTTGTGCTCCATAAATTCATTGAGGGAGAAGCACAGAACTGGTTCCACCGACATGTTCTCCATACAAACAGAGACAAGCATGACTAGACCTTCAAGGAGGTCCTCATTGGATTATACAACCACTTTGTAAATGTGGCAACTATGCAGGAGGCCCATGAAGCCTTTTGGATGGCAGTATATGATGCTTGAACAGGCCTCCAGACCTTTTATGATGACCTGGTGGGTCATGCACAGAATATGCCTGTATACCCAGATAAATTTACCATCCAGGAAACATTCCTAGACAGAATACCAGCTAAAATGCATCACGCATTGATATGGAACGATAATTTGTCACCAGAGGTCAATGCTGTGACCGAGTTTTTGGCATATGTGATACGCTATGAGCAGTCTGCTCAGACTGCAACTCATTATAATCAGTGCTGCTCTTGCCACACACAGGAAATCCATCAACCTGTGAAGGTTGGAACTTTCTTAGCAAAGTGTTCCAAGATGGAACAAAACCACAACCTGTGGTATGTGGTATGGTGGACATAACCAGCAGGCCATAGGCCAGGACCAGGACTGGCTGGTATTTACCAGAGGCTAAGGAAGTTTGATATGTGCCTAGGGTAGGCCAATCTGGCTGTGGGACTCTGGGAGTACCACCACAGGCATTATGCCCCAGTTTGCACATGTGAATGCTATACATGTTTATGAGCTGATGGAGCCATTAATGCTCCAGCTGGGAACTGTGGGGAGCCATGCTGTGGTACAATTCAGTGCAGAGGTCAAGATAAGAACGTCGGGACAGCCGACGAAAGAATATGTGGATATAGCGAACTTTGATCTCTATGATATGATCATCAGTATGCCATTCATGTGTAAAAACAAGGTGAATCTCAACTTTGTTAATAACAAAGTCATTGTCAATGAAGTGCAGTTGAGGACTGAAAGAATTATCCTGGTGGACACTGATGGTCGTTTCCAATGGTATTGAACCACAAAGAAGTGTCACAATAGCCACAACTGACTCAAAGGTTGCAGGAATGCAACAGTGGAAGACATTGATGAGAAGCTGGCTCCAGTGGCCAGTCTACTGGCAAATTCACCAGTGATACTGATGTCTGAAGAAGAGTTCCAAGGAACTCTGGAAAGGGGGGATGGGCTGGACCAGCCAATTGTGGCTGACAGAAAGGTGGCAAAGCAGCCTGACAAGGCTTGTCTACCAAAGCATACTCATGCAAACAAGTAGGTCTAGAATTATTGGAGTGTCAACCAACAAGCTCCAGAGTAAAAGTGGAAGACCTCGTAACAGATGAGGTTGACGAGCAACAACAGCATGCCATGAGTGCAGCAGGAACAACTGACAGCATAAGATCCTTTTGGGGTCAACCAGTACCACCACTAGACATGCAATGAGCGTACAACCTGTGCATGCCTCCAGAGTGGAATGAGGTGGTAGCCTCAATAGTGGCGTAGAAGTGGGCTGGGTCGTGTCGACCCACTGGAGAGGTGTATCATCAACCATTGGTTGACGAGATATCAGAACCATCAGACATGACATTCGATGGACGGTCACTAAAAGCAAAGAGCGTACAGTGGTTGATAAAGTCGACAGTATCAAAGCATCCTCTGGGGCTGAGTACGGAGGACACTGGAGAAGTGCATGGACAAAGGGAAGGTGAAGGCTTATGGCCTTTTGAATGAGGACATTCCACAATTGCACCAGCAATGGCAGCACGAGTTCACGGATATCGTCAATGAGACAAAAGAGGAGCTTCCTCCATGGAGAGAAGTAAATCATGAAATTAATCTCATAGATGAAACCAAGCAGTATAAGTATCATTTGCCTCACTGTCCATGAGCACTGCAGGAGCAGCTTTGTGAAAAGACAAATTGCTATATCAATGCTAAGTTGTGTATCAGCTGGTACCAAGCCATCATCAGGCACTGGCGCCAACATATGCACACACTGTGGCACCTAGTGTAAGGAGAGAAGTTGTGCCCCAAGCACATCCTGAGATGGGCACTGATGTGCTGCTGCAGCGGTTGGAGGCTGCAGGGCAACCAGTGCCCCCTACTGCTTTGTTTTTGCAAGACAACCTTGCAATTATGGTTATGGAAGGGTTGCTCGACTAGATCAAGCTCATGAAGAGGCAGCACATATCAGCACTGGAGCAGATTGACCATGCTGCAAAGTGCAAGCTGCCATCACTGGAGGAGGTGAGCGGTGAGCCCAAGCAGGCTAGACCACAACCGCCATGACCAGTTGAGCCAGCAAGGACAGGTATGCCTGCCACAACTTGCCCAGTATCTTCGGTGGTACCATCAGTATCTGTGTTACCTGCATGGCCTACTGCTGCATCTACTGGTCAGCCAGCTGCTGTAGCTACTGCAGACCACAAGCCGAAGGCGCCTTCAGCACCAGTTGAGGAAATATTGCTAGAACAGTGAGATGAGGAGATAGATGAGGTTCTGCTATTCAAGGATGAATTAGAATGGCTGGACAACATCGATCACATCATCCTGTCCAGTGGAAGGAAGGTGGGCTCCACAAGCCAGGGCCTTGCAGGATTGACCCATGCCCCAAATGCCCCAAGGTCTTCAAAAAGTCATAGGGGATGCAAGCTGCCCATTCTTATTGATAACTTGGAGCTGGTGGATTTTCCAGCGGATATACCAGAACAGGCAGAGCCTGCCCAATTGCTGTTCCTGAAAGAAGTTGTGTTTCCAGCGCTGCCATCCAAATTGATGGTGGTCAAGCTGACTACTGATCTGCACACTCCTGCACAATATGATGGGCTGGTAGCCACTGGGGCAGCAGACAAAGGAAAGCAGCAGGAGGTGCCCATGGTTGAAGATGATAGCAACTATGGAAAGTCACAGTCTGAGGAAGAGGACAAGGCCAAAGAAGGTGAAACGGGCAACAACACAAGAAGCTCACCAAGAAAAAGGCAAACAGGGCTAAGAATGTAATGGCCCTTGTGCACAGAGCACAAAATGACTTTTCAGGCTGCATCCCCAATGGCTTGGGAGTGAAGGTCTGGGAGCTGCTCAATGTTGAGCAGCTCAACTTGTGCTTCTGCAGAGCTCTTGGCCCCTGTTGTTATTATTTGTACCTGACAAATATGGTGCTCATAGGCGCTGACGCCAATTGTGCAGCAGTATACAAGTTTTGGTCTGACCAGGTGGCCAAGATTCTAGGTATGATGGTGTATAGGCATGCATGCTGGGGTTTCCCCAGCACTCTTTATGACCTCAAGCAGCTCTTCAAGTACTATGTAAACTCACATGTACCCCATCGCAATTGTATCGTTGTGTATATGCTGCTCTCTGAACTCTGCAAATTTGCTCGACACTGCAATGTGTCATTGCATGATTGCATGATGACACTGTTGTGCACCGATCCCATCTATCGGGATCTAGTCAACCCCATGCAGGGCCCAGACAACTTTGTCCTTGCAGAACAACATCACATTCCATCATGCTTCCTGCATACTAAGGATGATGGCTCATTTGTGTTGCACATTTCATGCACACCCAATCCAAACACCTCATTTAATCTCAAGCAAATAGCATGATATACGCTTATCTTTGGTAGGCCAGGTATGGAGAATACCTGGCAGGGCATCACAGTTGATTTTGCATACCGCATGCATTGGTGTACTCTTTTTGGGTTTGTGTCACGACCCGTCTCCAGAGCACACCACACAACCCTGGGACACCTCACCCAGCCCCCACGCTTTCCCCCGGTTTCCCTGCCAGCTGCCCTGCCTTCTCAAACACACACTTCCCCTGCCCCAATGACCCTGACCCCTGGCAATCACTGCATCAAGCCTGTCTGATCCTACGGTGCCACAATCACCCGCATCAACCCTACCTGATCCTGCGGCGCCGCAATCATCCACATCACCCGCATCACCCGCATCACCAGGCAATCACTCCAGCAATCACACCCGGCACCGTGACCCACCAACCGCCATCAGACATAATTGATATGAGGATCCCAATGCGCTGCCCGCCGCAATAGAGGCCCCAAGAGTAAGGACTCCCATACAGTCCCAGAACTCTTTGCCAGTACATCCCGGAGCCCTATTCAGTACGTCCATACAGTACTCCGGGACTGATCTGGCTTGGCCTGGGCCAAGCCCTGCCTTGTCGAGTATATAAGTCATAACTAGCCAGCGTGTATGGTAGTATTGATATTGACAATCTTTGACTGTTTGACCTGAATGACTGCTTGATTTCCTGACTCATTCTCTCCATATTTCACGACTGTCTCCTCAACTCATTCTTAAATCCACCCCTCATTCTCTCGTCACTCTTTCTGAAAACGCCCATCGTGCCCCGGAACTCATCTAGTTCATCCCGGACCACCATCCACAACCCCCAAAACCCATTAATATCCCGGAACACCCAGAACACCTTCCTCACCTCATCCTGGACTCCATCACTTCACATTAGGTTGAGTGTATCTAGCTACATCCAGTCTGCTACCGTAAGGCCTTGCTTTGGAAGAAGCCCCTGAGGTCAGCACAGGACCTGACAGTTTGCTCTCTGCTGGACCCTCTGCACAAACAGCGCAGGAAAAACAACTCTTGTTCAATGGCTGGCGCTCATCATGGCATGCCCAGGTATATATTATGAGGTGATTAACGCCTTTAACAAGGTCTACAATAAGCCGTTCAAGGCTCAACATGGGGTCCAGTTGACTATACATCAAGTTCACATACTTAATGATAAGGTACGGAACTTCTCTGATGATGATGTGCTTCGCATCTTGCTATATAACCATGTCCTGGTTGAATGGGTGGCCCTCAATGGAATGGGTGGTGTGAAATCAATGAGGAGGACTACTACTGCCTCATGTTCAAACGTGCTGAAGAGAGCGCAGCTGGTATATTCCCTGAGGCTAATGGCCTCTATTATTACATTGGAATGGACCTGAATGTGGGTCAGCTCTGGAAAAAAACACCAGTGCATGGTACAATGCCATCCATTGGAGCTGTGACTAACATTGCACTAACTGATTGTGATATGGTAGATGCAACTGCTGCAGGGAGTCCAACAACCCCACTGATAACAGAATCCGAGCCTCTCCCCTCCACAACTAACATTGCAACTGAGGAGAGCGTAAAGACTACAGAGGTGAGCAGAGATCCATCAGGCAAGAAAACAGGCTGAAAAGCCCTCTTATTTAATATAGATCATAGGTAACTTCGAATCCTTCACTCGAAATACATTGCTAATCCAGCATGTGCTTTACAGCACATATTTTTTGTCTTGTACTTTTTCCTTTGTAATAAAATATATGGCATCATTCAACGCCCTTCTTGGACTTTTATATGCACCACTGGTGCCATTAAACAATGAGTTGCTTGCATTCTGAGCGATGGTACCCAGATGGGTACTGGCAACAGCTGGAACAAAGTGTTGTTGAGCAGTACACCTGTTCAGTCATGGTCAATTGTTGTATTTAGCAACACACAGTAATGCTGTTGTGAGTACAATTGCAATTTTGATTTGATACCCAATTCAATTATTGGCTCGATTATATTGTATCTAGACCATGCAACAGTCTAAAGAGGGGGTGTGTAACCAGCTGGGTTACCTGTACTATAGTCTTTGTGCTCACAGTGCATATTGTACCATATTTAGAACCTGACACGCATCCATAGATTACATAAGACTAATATCTTGTATTCACAAACATATCTAGTCTAATCCAATAATTCGGTCTGATTCAGCTACTGTGTGATATATCTGTAGCCAATGGCTACAGGTAGCCTCCACTCCGTCTGTCACCTTGCTTCAGCTTAACATAGAGGTGGAGACCACCAACACCCAACAGGTCCGAAGTGTGGTGGCTCTGCTGGATTCTGGAGTGACTGGACTCTTTGTAGATGCCAACTACATGGAGCGTCATTGGCTCACCACCCAACCACTCCTCTCTCTGATCCCGGTGTACAACATTCATGGCATCTCTGAAGCTAGCTCAATCTGCGTGGTAGTGGACCTTGTCCTCTGTTACCAGTCACATGCAAAGCAAGCCACCTTTGCAGTCATCAGTCTGCAGAAGCAGGACATGATCCTTGGCTTCACCTGGCTCTGGGAGCACAACCTGGAGATGGACTGGGTGAAGGAAGAGGTAAGAATAAGCCAATGCCCCTGGCGCTGTACCACCTGCATAGAGGAATCAAAGAAGGAGCAGTGCACCGCTATGTGGGAATGCGCAGATATCAAAGTGTGTTGGGTAGGACACCTCTCCTTCATAGATCTTGACCTCCTGGATTCCCCACCTCTGGCATTCACTTATAGAGAGGCCCTCTATGAGGACAACAGGCATGGCAGAAGGAATCCTAGGCAGGAAGAGGGATGTCAGGGAGAGTTCCAACTCACCTGGGACCCAGAGCAACCTGACAATGCCATTGAGGTAGATGACCACATCTATGCCACAACCCACCAGATGCAGCCCTCTACAGAGGAGATCTGGACAAGCCAGACCACCTCTCAACAGCTGGTCCAGGCCTTTGTGGCAAATGCTCCCCCTGGGCAGTCCAAGATGCAGTTCCCAACCATTTGCACAACTTTGAGGACGTCTTTTTGAGGCCTCATTTGACTCTCTCCTAGAATGTAAGCAGTGGGACCATGCCATTGAGCTTATGCCCAATGCAAAGCCTGCTAACTGCAGGATCTACCCACTTGCACCCAAAGAGCAGGATGAGCTAGATGCGTTTCTCCAGGAGAACCTCAAGTCCAGACATATTTGCCTCCTTAAAGTCCCCAATGGCCTCGCTGGTGTTCTTCATCAAGAAGAAGGATGGCTCCCTCCAGTTGGTCCAAGACTATTGCATGCTCAATGCGATGATCATCAAGAACCACTATCTCCTCCCATTCATCTCTGAGCTTATCAACAACCTCTGGGGTGCATGCTACTTCATGAAGTTGGACATCTGATGGGGCTACAACAATGTGCACAACCAGGAAGGAGATGAGTGGAAGGGAGCATTCTGGACCAACCACAGACTGTTCAAGCCTCTGGTAATGTTCTTCAGGCTCACTAACAGTCTGGCCACCTTCCAGACAATGATGAACATCTTCTGGAATCTAATTGCCGATGGTGTGGTGTGTGTGTAACTCAACAATATCCTCATATATACTAAGACTTTAGAGGAGCACCGTTGCATCACCCAAGTCATCCTAGACCACCTCTACCAGCATCAGCTCTACCTCAAACTGGAGAAGTGTGAGTTTGAGCAGACCCACGTCAAGTATCCGGAGCTGATCATCTCACATGGAATGGCAGAGATGGACCCAGTAAAGGTAGCAGGCATCACCCAGTGGCCTGTGCTCTGAAATAAGAAGGAGGTGTAAGCCTTCTTAGGGTTCACCAACCTCTACTGGCATTTCATCCAGAACTTCACCCATCACACGTGGCTGCTGTTTGACCTCACCAGGAAGGATGTGAGCTGGATCTGAGGAAACACAGAGCAGGGGGCCTTTGGAGCCCTCAAGTCTGCCGTTACCTCCCAGCCAGTCCTCATCTTGCTCAATGACAATCGGCCTTTCCATATTGAGGCCAACAGCTTGAACTTCACGACTGGTGCGGTCCTGTCTCAACAGTCCTCAGAGGACAAAAAGTGGCACCTGGTAGCCTTCTACTCCAAGAGCCTCAATGCTGTGGAGCACAACTACAAGATTCATGACAAAGAGATGTTGGCTATCATCTGGTCTCTGGAGGAGTAGCACCACTTCCTGGAGGGTGCATGGCACAAGTTTGAAGTCTGGACGGACCACAAGGACCTAGAGTACTTCTGGACAGCCAAGAAACTCAACCATCACCAGGCCCAGTAGTCCCTGTATCTAGCCAACTTTGACTTCTTCCTGCACCACAAGCCCGGATGGAGTATGGGGAAGCCCAACACACTCTCTCACTGTGCCAACCATGGATCCAGGGCTGGGGACAATGCCAATATAGTCCTCCTCTGCCCAAAGTTGTTTGCCATCTACACCCCTCAAGGAGTGTCTGTGCAAGGCGAGGAAGTTGACATCTTCTGAGATATCCATTGGGGCAACCAGAAAGGCACTCAGGAGGATTCTGTGGCCAAGGCCATGCTGGCTCTCCGATCCAGAAAGGCCACCAGAACTCGATCTGTACACACCGACAAGTGGAGTCTACAAGATGGCCTCCTCACTTTCCACGGCCACATCTATGTTCCCAATGACTCAGAGCTTCATAAATGCATTGTTGACCAGCACTATGACTCCTGGATTGCAGGGCATCCTGGCTGCTGGAAGACATTGGAATTAGTATCCCGCAACTACTGGTGGCCCCAGATGTCATGATATATTGGTTCCTACACCAGCACCTGCAACTTGTGCCTTTGGATCTAGCAGTTCTTAAAAGTCATTGCGTTGAGCATGTGGTAGTCCTGAACCAACTGGAGGGAACCATCCTTCTTCTTGATGAAGAACACTGGAGAGGCCATTGAAGACTTTGAGGGGCAGATACATCCAGACTCGAGATTCTTCCAGAGAAATGTGTCTAGCTCATCCTGCTCCTTTGACATGAGCAGGTAGACCCTACAATTGGCAGGCTTTGTGTTGGGCATCAGCTCAATGGCATGGTCCCACTGCTTGCACTCTAGGAGGGAGTCAAACGAGGCCTTGGAGAAGATGTCCTCAAAGTTGTGCAGGTGATTGGGGACCATGCCTCAAAAGGCCCAGAGCTGGGCATTCATCACAAAGGCCTGGGCCAGCTATTGGAAAGTGGTCTGACTGGCCCGGATCTCCTCTGGAGAGGGTGGCATCAGGTCATTGTGTAGATGCGGTCTCCTACCTTGATGGCATCGTCTAGCTGCTCCAGATTTTGGGTGAGTTGAAACTCCCGTTGACATCCCTCTTCCTGGCTGGGGTTTCTTCTGCCATGCCTGTCGTCCTCATAGAGGGCCTCTCTAGGAGGGAACGCCAGAGGTGGGGAGTCTAGCAGGTCAAGGTCCGTGAAGGGGAGGTGTCCTACTTGACATGCCCGGATAGCTGCGCATTCCCGCATAGTAATGTGCCACTCCTTTTTCAATTCCTCTGCACATGTAGTACAGTGCTGGAGGCATCGGCTCATCCTCACCTCTCCCTTGGTCCAGTCGATCTCTGGGTTGTGCTCTTGAAGCCAGGTGAAGCCAAGGATCATGTCCTGCTTCCCTATGCTGGTGACTGTGAAGGTGGCTTGCTCTGCATGGGATTGGTAACGGAGGACAAGCTCCACTACCGAGCAGATTGAGCCCGCCTCATTTGGGGTACCGTCAATGTTATACACTGGGATTGGAGAGAGGAGTGGTCAGGTGGTGAGTTTATGACGCTCTATGTAGCCAGCATCTAGGAAGAGTCCAGTCGCTCCTGAGTCTAGGAGGGCAACGACACTCCAGACTTGCTGGATGTCCATTGTCTCCACTTCAACATTGAGTTGAAGCAAGTTGGCAGATGGGGTGTAGGCTACCACGTAGTGACGGGGGAGGCAACACTCCCAGACAGGGAGTTGGGGCCTCTTCAGGGCAGGGGCTTTGGGTACGTTGGAGGGGGGGCTTATGGTGGCTGACACAGAGGAAGCAACAACTGTATTTGTCTCTTCTACTGACAGACAATTGAACTGATTGGCACTAGGCAGCAGGGGCATACTGTTCACCCGCTGCTTCTCTAAGAACCCTCTTCTGATGTCTCTGCCATGGCTGAGTAAATAGGTGCTCCCTCCTCCAGGTTGTCTGGGATGGCAACGTCAGGCAAGGGGACTCCAGCACAGTTGCGGTGATGAGCCTTGGTCTGGTTGCCGCGTCGTTCTAGCCAGTTTCCAGCACGAAGGCAACACACACGCACACATGGAAGCACGCGACCACGAGGCGGCAAGTCACCTGCCGCACCATGTGACATCACGCGACTTAGCGCCCGCCCGACTACGCATCAACCGCCCCAGGCGCCTGAGGCGCATCGCAATTAAAATCAAAATGGTTAGTTTGTGCAGGGCTGATGGCCATTTTCCCTGTCAGCAGGAAGCTTTGACTTCGATGCCAATCAACGCCACAGTTTTATATGTATAGAAGCTTG